>LOEQ01006656.1:60303-73765 GCA_001685075.1 Bramus lutescens | reverse complement strand
CAGAGAGCACTCGCTGTCGGGCTAGCGGAAGGCGGAAACCAGCGCCATCTTTAAGGTGCAGCACTTCGCAGCTCTCTACAAAACATCATCATTCAGAATAATACGAGAGCAGAAAGAAGCCTTCGCCTTTCCAGGATATTAAAATTTCAAAGAAAGATCAGAGGACAGGTCAACCAGTGAGAAGCTTAGACATGCTGTATAGCATATGAGGAGCCAATAAAGAGGCTACAAAACAAGAGGATAGCCAGTCAGTGGTGGCACACACCTTTAATCCCAGTACTAGGAAGGCAGAGGTAGGAGAATCTCTGTGAGTTCAAGGCCAGCCTGGTCTACAAGAGCTCATTCTAAAGAAACTAAGTCTCAAAAAACAAACAGCAAAAACAAAACAAAAACAAAATGAGAGAAAATAACTGCTCACCAACATGATATTGTTGAAGTATTTTCATCAACCATTATCTCTTTCATTTTCTTCAGTTCTTTTATTCCAATAAATTGAAATAAGTGTACATGCAAGATATCAAAATTGCTAGAAAAATTAATGTCAGTGGGAGAAAACTGATTTCTTTGTTCAGGTTTTATCTTTTTAAAATGTACAAAATTAAGTGCACTAAGATAAATCATGATGCCAATCCTTTCCCAAGAGACACTATCTAGAAGATGTTCCTCCTTTTAAAAAAAAAAGAATTCTTCCAATTTTCCACAATAAACTGAAGGATTTTTTTTTCCTTTCAGTATTTGGAATTTCAATCCTTTGTAAGTATAATATTTGGAACTCTGTAACTGAGATTTTTTTTCAATTTTCTAAGCTTTGAATGTATAGTGTTCACAACTGTCCCATTAAGATTTCTCTCTGTCTGTGTCTGTTTATATGCACTGGGTGTGGCACTGTGTTGTAGTGGGGGGAGAAGAGGGTTGAGGAGAATTTGAGGAAATGGGATGGTTGAGATGGAGGAAGAACAGATATGAGAGCAAGGAAATAGATATCTTGATGGAGGGAGCCATTATGGAGCTAGCGAGAAACCTGGCTCTAGAAAAATGCCCAAGAATCCACAGGGATGACCCCAGCTAAGACCCTAAGCAACAGAGGAGAGGGTGTCTGACCTAACCTTACCCTATAGTCAGACTGATGATTGTCTTAAATATCACCATAGAACCTTCGACCAACAACAGATGGGGAGCAGAGGCAATGACCCACATTGGAGCACTGGAATGAGCTCCCAAGATTCAGTTGAAGAGTAGAGGGAATGAGAGTATGAGCAAGGAATTCAAGACCATGAGGGGTTCATCCACTGAGACAGATGCTTGAGCTAATGGGAGCTCACCAACTCCAACTGGACTGGGAGTGAAAGAACATGGGAACAACCAAGCCCCTCTGAAGGGGCTTGACAGCTGGAGCAGACTTAAGGTCCACTGATAGTGACACTGGGATATGTCTCTAGTCTATTTGGATGTAAACCTTGCTCAACCTAGACGTAGTAGGGAGGGCCTTGGACTTTCTACTGGGCAGGGTGCATGGTATTCCATTAGGGTTGGAGGGGTGGGGGAGGGTGTGTGGAGGGAGAGGGAGGGTTCTGGGAGGAAGGGAGGGAGTGGGAATTTGGATTGGTTGATATTTAAATGTCTTCCTCTATTTTCCTTTTCTTTTTTTTTTTNGAGAGCACTCGCTGTCGGGCTAGCGGAAGGCGGAAACCAGCGCCATCTTTAAGGTGCAGCACTTCGCAGCTCTCTACAAAACATCATCATTCAGAATAATACGAGAGCAGAAAGAAGCCTTCGCCTTTCCAGGATATTAAAATTTCAAAGAAAGATCAGAGGACAGGTCAACCAGTGAGAAGCTTAGACATGCTGTATAGCATATGAGGAGCCAATAAAGAGGCTACAAAACAAGAGGATAGCCAGTCAGTGGTGGCACACACCTTTAATCCCAGTACTAGGAAGGCAGAGGTAGGAGAATCTCTGTGAGTTCAAGGCCAGCCTGGTCTACAAGAGCTCATTCTAAAGAAACTAAGTCTCAAAAAACAAACAGCAAAAACAAAACAAAAACAAAATGAGAGAAAATAACTGCTCACCAACATGATATTGTTGAAGTATTTTCATCAACCATTATCTCTTTCATTTTCTTCAGTTCTTTTATTCCAATAAATTGAAATAAGTGTACATGCAAGATATCAAAATTGCTAGAAAAATTAATGTCAGTGGGAGAAAACTGATTTCTTTGTTCAGGTTTTATCTTTTTAAAATGTACAAAATTAAGTGCACTAAGATAAATCATGATGCCAATCCTTTCCCAAGAGACACTATCTAGAAGATGTTCCTCCTTTTAAAAAAAAAAGAATTCTTCCAATTTTCCACAATAAACTGAAGGATTTTTTTTTCCTTTCAGTATTTGGAATTTCAATCCTTTGTAAGTATAATATTTGGAACTCTGTAACTGAGATTTTTTTTCAATTTTCTAAGCTTTGAATGTATAGTGTTCACAACTGTCCCATTAAGATTTCTCTCTGTCTGTGTCTGTTTATATGCACTGGGTGTGGCACTGTGTTGTAGTGGGGGGAGAAGAGGGTTGAGGAGAATTTGAGGAAATGGGATGGTTGAGATGGAGGAAGAACAGATATGAGAGCAAGGAAATAGATATCTTGATGGAGGGAGCCATTATGGAGCTAGCGAGAAACCTGGCTCTAGAAAAATGCCCAAGAATCCACAGGGATGACCCCAGCTAAGACCCTAAGCAACAGAGGAGAGGGTGTCTGACCTAACCTTACCCTATAGTCAGACTGATGATTGTCTTAAATATCACCATAGAACCTTCGACCAACAACAGATGGGGAGCAGAGGCAATGACCCACATTGGAGCACTGGAATGAGCTCCCAAGATTCAGTTGAAGAGTAGAGGGAATGAGAGTATGAGCAAGGAATTCAAGACCATGAGGGGTTCATCCACTGAGACAGATGCTTGAGCTAATGGGAGCTCACCAACTCCAACTGGACTGGGAGTGAAAGAACATGGGAACAACCAAGCCCCTCTGAAGGGGCTTGACAGCTGGAGCAGACTTAAGGTCCACTGATAGTGACACTGGGATATGTCTCTAGTCTATTTGGATGTAAACCTTGCTCAACCTAGACGTAGTAGGGAGGGCCTTGGACTTTCTACTGGGCAGGGTGCATGGTATTCCATTAGGGTTGGAGGGGTGGGGGAGGGTGTGTGGAGGGAGAGGGAGGGTTCTGGGAGGAAGGGAGGGAGTGGGAATTTGGATTGGTTGATATTTAAATGTCTTCCTCTATTTTCCTTTTCTTTTTTTTTTTTGAGTCAGGGGTACTCACATCATGCCTGGATTTTACATGAGCTCTACCTAGAGTATAGATCTTTGTACTTACACAGTTCATATTTACCCACTGAGCTGTGTACTCTGCAAATACCTTTGCTGTGAAACTAATGTCACAGTGCCAGGTGGTCACCAGAGAGGTTGTCCTTTATTACAGAATATCTTCTTGAGTCTCTCTGTTCTTCTTTCATCCCAGAAAGAGAATGAGCTCTTATTTCCAGCCAATGATACAAATCCACTAAAATATCTAGACACATTGAAAACAGATTATAATGAGAATAAATATCCACAGAAATCCTGGGACTTACCCTGAATGGACAGACCAGACCAGAGAAACAATCTGACTCACACAGAGACCTTGGACCTTCACACTGCTCCAGAAATGTGAGAGTTCCACAAATAGAATTTTAAGTTTTTCTCTTTGGAAATGGTTTCTCCTCTCCCTGTGTGATAGGAAGTTGGCTAACCAAAACTAACATTGTTCTTTCCAGGCAAGAATGAAGCTATATTTCTTCTTCACTTTCATACGTTGTTCTTTGGAGAAGATTGGCATGTGGTCACAAAAAGACCCCTTTAATGCCTTTTAAGCAGAGAATGTCTAGTTATTTCCGCCTTGAGGCTTCCCGGTAAATCAGGTTAGCTGAATGGTGCGATCCGCTGCTAGGTTCATCAGTGTTCCAGAAACTCCATGATCTAATTACAGTCTATTCCAATATGGAATGTCACTGGGGTGGTTAAGATTGATTTCACTTGATGAGATTCAGAGTCACCATGGAAACAAACCGCTGGGCAGGCCAGTGAATGATTTCTAGATTGTGTTGACTGATGTGAGAAGACCCACTTTAAATGTGAGTGATGCCTGCCTATCCAGGGGCTGGCATGGGAGACTGCATAAGTGAAGGCGTAAGTCATAAACAATCCCACACCAGTTGGGAATTAAAGGGNGCTGGTATCTCAGTGGCTATTGGCTGAAGGAGCAGAAGGAGCTCCCGCAACACATAAGGAAGAGAGAGCCATCTGAGTAACAGAGAGATTGCACCTCTACATGCTTCCTGACTCTGGGCACAATGTCACCAGCTGCTTCATGCTCCTGCTACCATGCCTTCCCACTACTGTACTTACCTTCACACTCTGAGCCAGAACACTTCCTTTTTTATGTTACTTCATAAGGTCTATCCATCACAGCAGTGAGAAAAGTAACCTAAGGAATCATGGTTCTCAGAAGCCTGGCAACCTACACAGGCCAATCTGCAGTCTGCTTTTCCCGTCAGCTTCCAAAAGGTTTAAATGTTCAAATTTCCCAGCTATTCAGTGTGGCTGTCATGAATCACCAGTCGTGAAATGTGCTAATGGATTGTCACTAAAACACTCAAAGTGGTCCTTAAGTCACAAGAAAATACAGCTAAATTGTTTAACTTTGTCTTTGAAAATCATCACCTTTCTACAAACTCCTCAAAAGTGTCACGATGTAAAATGTGATTTATCCTAGATTATTGAGCCTTTTAGTTAACTATTACAACTAACAGTCATGGAACACCTATAATAGATAATTGTCATGGATCTCTCAGTAGAACAAAATGGCATGCCTTGTTATCGTCATTCCTGAAGAATCACTACCATTTCCAACCTTAGAAACTGAGGCTGATGCTGAAGACACAGCTCAGTTGGAAAAAGTACTTGTGGTGTGAACATGAGTGTGGGCCCTCAGGCCAGAAGAGGAACAGTGTAGCATACCCTGGACAGCTCTGAATGCCATGGCAGGTTAGGACCTTTCTGTACCCAAATCAGAACTAGGCTCAGTCAAGTCCAGAGGGACAAAGGTCATGATATTAGAGTCAGTTAAGCTCTGTCTCTCTGCCAGAAAACCAAAAAAAAAAATTGGCTCCTCCAAAATCATGTGACCAGCAGTCTGCCTGGAAAGTGTCCGCTTCTGCAACAGTGCTCCCTCCTCGCACTCCCTCCAGCATGACTTGGTATTTGAATTGATGCAGTATTGACATGTGCCTGCTCTCAGTCTGGTCTGCATATGCAAATTAAGCTTATTCTCTTTTCCTTTTGTCTTACCTATCCCCAACCCAGTGACTTGAGCTATATAAGCTCATCCCTCACTTCAGTAAATTGTCCTCCCACAGACCATGTTTCCCCACTTCCTCTGTATCCTAGACCAACCACTGGTGCACAATGGCCAATCAGGGGCAGCAGACTTACACATGAGGACCTGAGTTCAGATCTCCAATACCCATATAAAATACCATACAGAGTATGGTAGCACATGCCTGTAATATCAGGGAGAGTGTGACAGGAGGATTCTCGAAGTTTACTGGCCAGCCGGAGTAGCCAAATAGGTGAACTCAGAGTTGAGTTAGAGGGTTCACCTTAAAAAGTAAGATGGAGAGGGCTAGGAAGTTGGCTCAGTGGTTAAAACACTTATCACTTGGTGTAGGAGTTCCTTCTGTTTGTGTGTTGCTTTCATTGGTTAATGAATAAAGAAACTGCCTTGGCCTAGTTGATAGGGCAGATCTTAGGTAGGCAGGGAAGACATAACTGAATGCTAGGAGGAAGAAAGCAGAGAGAGGAATGCCATGGAGCAACCAGAGACAGACATGCTGAATCTTTCCTGGTAACCCAGTGCCACAGATTAAAAGGAATTGGTTAAATCAAGATGTGAGAGTTAGCTAATAAGAGGCTAGAGCTAATGGGCTAAGCAGTGATTTAATTAATACAATTTCTGTGTGGTTATTTGGGGATAAGCTATCAGGCAACCGGGACAAACAGACAGGCCCTCTTCTTGCAACAATCACTTAAAAATGAGGACTAGAGTTCAGATCTCCAGACCCCAATGCCAGGTCACTGTGGCACCCTTCTTGTCAGGCCAGTTCTTGGAAGGCAGAGACAGACAATGCCCTGGGCACAGTGACTAGATACACTGGCTGAAACAGCAGGCTCTCAGTTCAACTAAGGTTCTCAGCACATAAAGTAGAAACAGTTACAGGAAAACTTACAAAAATCAAAATCAACCTGAGCCCTCTACATGAACACACATATATATGTGCATGGTGGTTTGAATAGGAATGGCCTCATCAGGGAGTGATACTATTTGGGAAGGATTAGGAGACATGACCTTAATAAAGGAAGTGAACCTCCAGGTGTGGCCTTTGAGGTTTCAAATGCCCAAGCGAGGCACAGTGGCTCTGTCTGTTGCCTGTAGAACTGTCAACTACTTTTCTAACATGGTCTACCTGCTTGCCACCATGTCCCTGGCGTGATGGTAGTGAGCTAAACCTCTGAAACTATAAACAAGTCCCAATTAAATTCTGTTTTCTTTTTTATAAGAAGTGCCATTGTCCTGGTGTCTTTTCACAGCATTACAATGCCAACCAAGACAATACGCAGCACCCTGCATGCACTGGAACACATTCAAACACACATGCACATGCCTCTATGCCACACACATACATAGACATGAAAATAAGGTAGAGACCTAGTAAGAAAGACACCAATGTTAAACTCTCTTCTCTGCATGTGTACACACACATGGAAACACACACACTCACATACCACAAACACACATGCACACACAGAGGAACACACAAGCACAATCTAGTTAATATCATTTTAGTGTGAAATATAATTTACTTTGAAAAATAAAAATCTCAAGCTCACTCTTTTTATAACTCTTCACTTCTTTTACAAATGATGCCTTAATTTTAATATCCATCAGATGAATCCTCATAAAAGACTTTGCAACATGAAGACTAAACAGTTCTATAACAGTAGACCCTGGAAATGATTCCAGGTTATGTGACAGATCTATAGAAATTGGCTTTGTTTCTCTGTGGACTGTCCTTTACTTTTCTCTGATCATTGATGCTTTAACTCTACAAACACCTAGACTGCTTCTGATTGAAAACCTTTTAGCTGATCTAGCCATCAGAGAGGTGGAGAAAACTATAAGCATCACCATTTTGGTCAAATTATCCTATGATACATTTTCCAATTACTATGATTTAATAAGTAACTATTTTGGTAGACAACTGCTGTAGGAAGTCTTAGCTAGTGGTTACCCAGCCACTGGGGCGTGACCTCTTATACTATATATGCAGATGTCGAGCCTGCATCTGGCCTCTTGTCCAGCTTCTCTGTTCAGGTTGTGGATTTTGGTTTCTGATCTCCATTCAAGCAGAGGATTCTGGTTTGTGAGTCTACTCCTAATTAAATAAATATCTATTTCTCAATTCTGAGCTAGTGTGGGATTTCTTTTAAGTGTCCTTCTTTAGACAACAATACAATATGTATATATAATTTGAGACAGAGTCTCACACACTGTAATCCTGCTGGTCTGCTGATTGCTATAACCTCTAACTTTCAGTGATCTACCTACCTCTACTTCTTAAGTGGTGAGATTAAAGGTGTATGCCATTGCACCTGGCTGATAACAAAAGTCTGGAGAGAGAGAAAGAAAGAGAACTCATTTGAACAACAAATGACAAATGTGCAACAGAATATAGCACCCATGGTCTATCCATTCTTAAGGTTGGAATTCTCATGAGTCTCAAAAAAAATGTCTCTAAACATTGCAACATTCTGGTCTAGGCCTTCAAAACAAGAGTTTTAGATGAGTATTTAAGATACAACCAGCTGAGATAGTGGCATATCCTATATTAACAACAGTTGGGGAATTGGGGTAAGAAGATTTCAAAGCCTGCCTATGCTGTATTCTTGTTGAGATTTTAATTGTGTTCCAGTAAAGCTACAGATTAATCCATCTTTGCTGACTAATGAAATCTATGCAGCTAGATAACAAAATTCCTGTGACAGACCTGCTCTCCAGTCTTTCCCCTTCCATTTGCCTCTTCTAAAGTTAGTTATAAACAGAAAAGAGCAAGCAAAACATTATTTTGACCCATAGCCAGGACAGAGAATTTCTAAATAATAAGCAAAACTTAGAAATCTCCAAGGGCAGCTAATTACTTATTCAGCTAAACAATCATGTAATATGCCAATCCAAATATACAAAACACTAACTGACCCCAACATATGTTCAATTATAATGTCCAGTTGACAGAACCGAGCTGTCAGCTCTGCTCAGCCTCCAGTGAGAGTCTGTGCTGTGTAGCAAGCATATTTCTAGGTTTCTATAGCTTTTTACTTAGGTTTGTAAGACTTTGAAGTACCCAAGTTATTCTCCTTTGGTCCACAGTAACTTGATCTTGACTCATAAGGAAGGGAGAAGGGGAGGATTAGGGAGAATTTGGGGGAATGGGATGGTTGAGATGGAGGAAGGGTGGATATGGGAGCAGGGAANATATCACCATAGAACCTTCATCTGGCAATGGATGGAGATAGAAACAGAGACCCACATTGGAGCACTGGACTGAGCTCCCAAGGCCCAGATGAATAGCAGAAGGAAGGAGAACATGAGCAAGGAAGTCAGGAAGGAAATGCTATGACTGATCTAGCGGAAGCTCACCAAGGCCAGATGGACTGGGACTGAAGTAGCTTGTGATCAAACCGGACTCTCTGAATGTGCCTGACAATGAGGGCGGACTAAGACGCCAATAATAATGACACTGGGTTTTGATTCTACTGCATGTACTGGCTTTTTGGGAGCCTAGTCTGCACACCTTCCTAGACCTGGATGGAGGGGGGAGGGCCTTGGACTTTCTACAGGGCAGGGCACCCTGACTTCTTTTAGGACTGGAGAGGGGGAGGGGGAAGTGGGAGGGGAATAGGGGGATGGGAGGAGGTGGAAATTTTTAATAAATAAATAAATAAAGTAAAAAAAAAGAGTTACTGTGATCATGGTGTCTCTTCAGAGAAACAGAAACCCTATCTAAGACAGATCTTGTGAGGATCGAGGATGTGCTTTTGTCCTCTCAGTCACCTCAAGAGCACAATGCCTTTTATATCTAAAAAGACAGCTGCTTTGTTTTGAAGGAATGCCTTGCCGTTTGTAATCTGAATTGCATTGGGAAACAGTAATGTGCTGTTTCCAGGCTTGATGAAAGCAGAATCTAGATTATAGGAATCACTCCCTTACCTTCTACAAACCTTTGTCCCAGGTTAATCTGCTCCCTTGGCTCTGTGAAGAGAGAAAAACCAGCACACTGCTATCCCTGTGAACAGCTAAGAAGTAAATTTTTGCCAACAGATTGCTGTTTTGCCAAGGGATTACTAGCGTGTATCCCATGGAATAAGCACATCTGCAGTGAGAAAGAGAAGGAGAAGGTGATCCCACAGAGAGAAGCGCAAGCAGGCCTTGTAGCTGGGGCCTCAATGCACAGGAAATACAGGTAATGAGAGAATCACTTCAAACGTAGTTTGTAATGGACACCACGTATTTTAGATCCTTGCCCAGAAGAAGAATCAAAGGACATGAGAGAATTCATAAATTATAACAATTAAAGCAATAGCCCCAAATCTGAACTGGCATGCTTTAACTAATCATGTCAAATTCATTAGCAGTGAGTTCTGTAAGTGCTTAAAATACAATTAATTGACCAATTTCATATCTAAACTTGGTTTTGAATTGGGCTTTGTGGTGATCTATTAAATTATTAATAGCACTTAGAATTATTATTCTTGGTTTTAAGAAGGAAACATGCCCTGTCTTCGTGAACAGTTCATATCATATTTTTTTTTATCTCTCGAGCACCTAGGCATTTTTTGCTATGAGACTACCTTTCCCCTATGGATTTGCAAGGAAAAAGTACCCAGTGAATCTTACCATCCAAGATGAAGGTCCTCTCTGTTGGTAAACATTTTTATAACTTCCTTTGTAACTGATAAAATATTACTTTAGCCTACTAAACTATTAGTCTTATTTACTAATTTTTTTACAGTACCATGGGTTGCACACATTCTGTGGATTGTGTGGAGGTCACAAGACAATTTAATGCAGTCTACCATTTGCAGGCCAGGAACTGAACTTTTATCATCAGGTTTGACTAGTACCTTCATACTCTGAGTCATTGACATACCTCAAAATTCAGCCCATTTTATTTTAAGCCAGGAAAGTATTGAAGGCAGCATCAATTGCACACTTAAATGGCAGTAAGAGGAAATTTGCAGTAGACATTCTGATGCAGAAAATTAGTGATAAAGCCAGCAGCTAGAATCTACTGTTCCTCAGAAAAGACAAGGCTGATTGGAGAAGGTGGAAAAATTTCTATTACTGAAATCAGATCTGAGTACAAAATCAAAATGATTGCATATTAATGCTACAACCAGAGCATTCAGCTGCAACATCTTTAATATCCCCACTAGTTTTCTCCATGCAGTTTTAAATATTTGCTTAAAAGAATGTCTTTAAGTGTGATATTCCAAATGACTTCATTGTTTGACAACAAGAAGTCATCTGAGGCACTGGGTGGTATCCTGAACATAAGCTACCTCAGAGCTTGGCCCACAGTGACACACTTCCTCCACTGAGGACATACCCACTCCAACAAAATCACACCTCCTAATAGTGACACTCCCTATGAGATTATGGGGGCCAATTACATTCAAACTACTGCAAGTGGTTCTTCCCACTACAGTTATCCCAATCTAGAAACACTCTCACAATTATGCACAGGGATTTGTTTATTTCTTTGTTTCTCATAGGTGATTACAGAACTTGTTAGCAATCAATATTAACTATCAAATACTTGAAGTGTGTGATTAAACACACAAATGCACACACATGAAAACACAAATATACATCAACACATAAAAAGGAGCTGGGACTTTGATTTGATTTGTAAAATCTGCAACAACAATCTCTTTGTAGATATAATGAAAAATGAAATCAAAGCAGAAACTGTTTATTTAAGCTTATCATGATGCATAAATTTTCAATTGCTTCACCATGGATATCAAGGAAGACAACATAGTGTAACTAATAGGTTACCCATGGAATATGAAAAAGAATGACCTGAGGCAGTAAACATTGTGAGGAAGATTCTAATCTACCCCTTTGCAACCTTATAAGTAAATGTCATGTTTGACAAAGCAGCTCATGTAGCGAAAGACCATCTGTGTCTCATATTAAAGATAGAAGACATCATGCTTGATAAAGTTGCTAATGCTGATAGCCAGCAAAGAGCTGACTAATATGTCAAAGACTTGGTGAGAAGGGAGTCAGGAAAAGAACTGAAGAATTTGGAAAAGGAATACACCTGAGACCATTGCTAACGAATGCAGCAATTGAGAATCACTTTTGTTACAAAAATGTTTCCCAGACCAGATAGCTCTACTTCTGGTACAGGAACAGCCTTCTGATGTTCAAAATCGTTTTTCTCTTCTTCCAGTTAACTTCTTGATTTGTCCTCTGACACTCATTAATAGCTATTCTCTTTTACAAACTAATGGCCATTAGTGTTGGAGATTAAAAACAATTAGAAGCTAACAAGGCTCATTCCCTCCACTCTGGGTGTCATGTAATATTCAGTATGTTGGAGGGTATTTTTTGAGACACAGTCTAGGTTGGGCTTTGTAGGATGTAGTACAAAGTTCTTTACCAAACTCGTGTTGCAATTTGATTGACATTAGGGTCATATTAAGACATGTGACTTTTAAGAGACATTGGGGATATGAGGCATTGATCCTTGTAGACGTCTGGATTAATGTTCCTGTTGTTGGAGTGAGTTTGATCTTTCTTTTATGTTCATTCTTTCTTTCCCTATCCCTCTCTTTCCTTTTTCCCTTCTCTTCTATTCTTTTCCTCTTCTCTCTCTTCTCTGATCTCCCACATATTCATTCTCATCTGTCTCTTCTTTCTCTTTCCTTTGTCTTCTCCTGCTTGCTGTCCCCCCTCAATGTTCTCTCTCTCATTACAGGATATATTCCACCATGTTGTACTGTAAGGGGAAGATCCTCCCCAGATGCTGACACATTGACATTGAGCTTCTCTATCTACAATTACATGAAGCAACAATTATGTTTTAATTATAAACTACCTCATCTGTGGTATAAATTTTATACCTGTAAACAGAAACTGTACTTTTGTTTCCCGGTCACCTAAACCTAAATAATCACACAGAAACTATAGTACTTACAATACTGTCTGGCCGATGGATCAGGTGTATTTTTAGCCACCTCTTATAACTTAAATTAACCCATTTCTATTTGTCTTGGCATCACCTCATTTTCAACATGTCTTGTTTACTTGGCGGTGGTTGGCTGATGTCTGACCTGACTCTGACTTCTTTTTCTCTGTATCTCTGCTTGGATTTCCTGCCTGGCTTTACTCTTCTAATCCATTGGGTGAAACAATAAAATCAACACTTATACAGAGGGAAATCCCACATCATATACCAGTAAAAAACAAAGACAAGGAACACATTTGCCCTCAAGGAGCCCATAGCTTAGCAAAGATGCACAATAAAAATGGTATCTCATCATACTCCTTAGTGTACTAAAACCCCAGTACATAAGTAATATCCATACAATGGGCTGGTGAGATGACTTATTGGGTTAATAGCACTAAAGGCTCAACCTGACAACATGAGTTTCCTACTTGAAACCCACATAGCAGGAGAGAAATGACTCCCTCAAGTTTTCTTCCATTTTCCACATGTTTCTCATGACATACATGCAAGAACATGCACACACACAATTTTATAAACCATAACATCCGCATTGGCAACTGTTATTGGGATATTGACAAGACCTCACTTTTAGTTAATATTTCCTATACTGACAAAGAAATAAACAAAGCTAAAAATGTCTCTTGAGAAGGTTGTGCTGTGATACGTTTGTAATTTTCTTTAGGGGAGAAGTTTTTCATGTTCTTACCATGAATATTCTAAGCCAGAGGAGTTCTTGTGGGAAAACTATCCTCAGTGTGTGTTTGCTCATTTGTTCCTGGAACCCACTAAACCTGCTTCAAGTAATTTGATACAATTATTAGTAGAACGGATCACATCAAATTATGCCCAAAGAGAAATGTAGAAGTGAGTTAAATGACCTTTGAATTCCTCCCTCTGAAACATTCCATCACCAAAGAATGTTTTTATCTTTTTTTTTTCTTTTAAAACTGGACTCAAGTGACTGAAAATAAGATGGCTCAGTGCATAAGAGCACTTGTTGCTCCTCAACAGCATGAAACTAGATAGATGATAGATAGATAGATAGATAGATAGATAGATAGATAGATA
>LOEQ01006656.1:47088-60160 GCA_001685075.1 Bramus lutescens | reverse complement strand
ATGGATGGATGGATGGATGGATGGATGGATGGATGGATGGATGGATGGATGGATGGATATATAGGTGGATAGACAGATAGATGGATGGATGGATGGATGGATAGGTGGATAGATGGATAGACGGATATTCGGATAGGCAGACAGACAGACAGACAGACAGACAGACAGATAATTAAAAAGAGTTTTCAGAACTTGGTAAAATGAAACCGGCTTGGAGAGATATAGAACACTGTCCCTTAATATCATTTTGTCAAAAAACAAAGAACAATGAAAGGAAGCTACTTTGGTTTTAAGGTGAGCTGTTCCCCCCAGGTGCCTGTGTTTGATCTCTCGGTCCCCAGTTGGTGGCACTATTTGGGGGTATGGAACCTTTAGAATGTGAAACCTTGCTGGATGAATGTGTCCCTGTGACCTCATTTTGAAGTGTGTTCTGCACTTCTTGTTTGTAAATACGTCCAGCTGCTTCCTCTTTCTGCCTTCATGCCTGAGTCTAGGCTACTATATAATCTCCACAGTGACTGACAGATTTTCTTGCCTGGAAGCTAGAATAAACCCTTCCTTCCTTGTATTGTTTTGGCCAAATATTTTTTATAACAGTGATATAAGTATACAGAGCACAACTTCAGACAGAAATCTCTAATCATAAAAACCCTTTTGTTTCTTATTTGTAAAGAATAAAACTTAAGTATAGCCAAGGCTATGGCTTACACCTAAAAGTTTGAGTCATTGTTTAATGATTAGTAAATAAGAACAGCATAATAAAGCCAGTCAATATTATTGGCTGGAAGCTTTCAATACACTAGAAGATACTCTACCCTTGGCTGGACAAGAGTTAGTCTTTTGAGCTTCAGTCAGGTATGTGAGAAATTTCAAGTCCCATGTGGTATTGAAAAATATAAACCATGTTCAAAATCAGGTTCATCATTGATGTTCCACATACACTATAATTGTGCATGCAGTTCATGGGGCAGATACAAGTGCAATAACCCAACTCTTTTGCAGATAATGGATTATTTTAAGGTTTTGTTTTAAATTAGAAACTAAATGTACTCATATCCTGTAATGCAATGTTATGGTGATGTTAACAAAATTATCTACTATGATTAAGTATTGGACCAATTTTACTAATTTATAGACAAGTGTAAAATACAAAATGAAACATCATTTTTAAATTGCTTAAGAGAGTCTCTAAATGCTTAAGTAACATAAACATATGGGTTTGAAATACAATAAAGTCATGTATTGAACAAACTGGAGAAGAAAGATATTAAAACAACTTGGTATAGTCCTTTTGTTCTCATAGTAAAATGTTCCTCGTACATAATGCTGTACTCCACTTCATTTGCTTGTAGAGTAGTGTTCTGGTCATGACATGGCCATTGCACCATTAAAGTCTATAGATGTAATTACCTATACAACATCTAAACAAGATAGGACCTAGCAACAATGTATCACGAAGTAGGTAGGAATATGAAGCCTTCACACTTCACTAGGGATTTATAAGTAGTTACTAAAACATGAGAGATCATATACAAATATCTGCTTCATAGGCCTTTTGTGAATAAAATAGCAAAATACACAATAGATGTTCATTAAAATCTGCTATTGGTTGATCTGCAAAACATATAGTTACATTTTATGCTCTTCATTTTTATTATAAATTGTTTGTTATATTTATAAGCATAGATTCCTAGCATATAATAATAATAATGAACTTGATTATTACATTTTCAGGCATACACATACCACATTTAAATTACATTTGCTTCCATTACTTTCATTTGTATTTCTTCCCTTCCACTAAGACCTTACCATTCTCCTTACACTCTTCTTTCTTTGCTCCAATGTGTCTCATTGGAGTTGTTTGCAGGACCACAGGCAGCTTGCCACAGCACCTCTGCCACCAACTAGTAACTACTTATAAATTCCTCAGGAAGCCTAAAGGCTTGCGGTCTCTCCCTACTTCGTGATCTGTTGTTGCTAAATCCAATCTTGTTCAGATGTTGTGCATGTAATCACATCTGTAGACTTTAATGGTGCAATGGCCATGTTGTGAACAGAACACTACTCCACAATCCTTCCTGCCACTCCTCTACCCTTTTCTTCTGATGTTCCTTGAGCCTTGAAGGGCATGATATAGATGACTCATTTGTGCCTGAGGACTCAATAATTATCCATTTATTTTATTCCCACATATTTCGTGCAACATGAGGGCCTACTTGTTGGGGTTTCTGCCCTGCCCAGTTCCCACAACCAGTATGCCCCAAAGAAAATTACACAGAGGTCTCCATAATATTATAAACTGATTGGCCCATTAGCTCAGGCTTATTAATTAGCTCTTGTAGCTTATATTAACCCATTATTATTATTATCTATGTTAGCTACCACATGGCTCAGTACCTTTTTCAATGGGGCAGATCACATCTTGCTTCTTCCGTGATCTGGGCAGGACTGAGGGGAGATCTTCCTTCTTCCCAGAATACTACTGTTTCTCTGATCTGCCTCTACTTCCTGTCTGGTTTTCTCACCTGTATTTCTTGCCTGGCTATCAGCCAATCAGCATTTATTTAAAATATAATTGACAGAATACAGACAATTCTCCAGCATCAATTTCCTACTGATGAAGTAGGTCTAATAAAATAATTGTCAGGCTATGTTGATCTAATTGTTGTTGGCAGAGTCTTGCTTGGTGTTTTACCTGGGAAGCATTTGGCAGGAGATTTTGGATAAAGAACAATTTTTAGTTTTGATTTGAATGTACAAAGGGATTCACTAATCCAAAGTAAGCTTAAAGTGATTTTGCTTCCTACAGTTTACAGAGCTTTTTTTTTAATCTACTTGGAAATACTGTTCACATGAATGTAGATAACTACCATGGAAGAGAGAAAGATACAGAAAATAGTCCTATTAATCAAATCAAGACACTGACATGCAGTACTTAGAAGAAAAAAGACTACAAAGCACAAAATAAACTAAGGCTCGTTGTTCCTAAAATGTATATAAGGAATAAAAATCAACCTTTTAGTCATAAAAAGTGGGAACTTATGGAAAATAAATAGACACTAGATACATATAGTGGCCCAAATACACTAGCAATGCAACTATTAAATAATGTTAATAAATGTATATTCCAAGTGTTATATCAGTTCCCAATGTATAATTAGATTTTACTTTTATGTTTACTGTCAAACTTTTTACATTTATTTAGTGTGTATATAGAAGGGACAACATGGTGTTTGCATCGAGTTTAGAAGACAACTTGTGGGAATCAGTTCTGTCCTTCAATGGTGTGGGTTCTGGAGCTTGACCTGAGGTTATCAGTTTTAGCTGCAAGAAGTTTTATCCACTGAGCCTTTATGTAGACAATTTTTCTGTCTTGGAGGGAAGGTTAAACCCAGGATTTTGAAGGAGAGGTAAAACAACCTGGCGTTCAAAGAAAAGGTGAAATGTTTCATGCTGCAGGAAGTTCCTTAAGCTCAAGAACAACACAACTCAGTGACTTCAGAAAGTCCCCGAAACTGTCCAGATTCACCATACCCCATCCTTCCCAAGAATATGTAAGTAGTAAGAACTGCTGAGACTGACTCTCTGACAAGCTGAGCTGCCTGGAAGAAGCAGAGACCTTCTGGACTTCCTAGAAGAGACTCAGAACAACTTTTTTATCTGCCAGCAACAGTCTGCAACCCTTTTGAACTGCCCTCAGTCTGTGAAGTAGGCTCCAGGTTTCTAGTAGGTGTTTATTTACATCTCTCCAATGTTTTCATAGAAGACAGCCCTCTTATCAGTCAGAAATATATTATTTTTGAAGGTTAGTCTAATAAGTTTTATCAGTACAAGTCTTTATTTCTGCATATATGATTGTTATGCAAATATTATATAAGTATTTGAAAGGAATATATTTTTAAAAGGTTTAAAAGTGAAAAAATAAAACTTTCAAATATTGTCCAATCATTTTTTGCTTTGTATAATGATATTTTATTTGTGTTTTAATAAATAAGTCTTAGTTGAAGACAGAGTGCAGGGCTAAGCCATTAGAGACCAAAAAGTGATGGCATATACCATAATGCCAGAACTCAAGGCTACCTTGTGCCACTTGAGATTGAATATGTCTACAAAAGAAATAGAACCCACACAAAGGTGGTCCCAACACACAGGAGTTACACACCTTTAATCCCAGCACTAGGGATATGGAGACAGGGATAATATGGCTGGGTAGAGAGAGGTATATAAAGCAGGAGGAGACAAGAGCAATGCAGTCTGAGGTGTTGTGGAGAGCATTTCAGTCTGCAGTCACACTGAGGACACGATCCCCCATCTTGTTCTTCTGAGACTTGGTAGATGTAAGAACTCTCTAGTGGCTTGGATGCTTTGTTTTTCTGATCTTCTGCTTTAACCCCAATATCTGTCTATGGAATTTTATTATTCATGCTACATCTAGCAACCAATGTTTGGGGTATGTACTCACAAAAAACCATTTGACTGTGGTTTTGCAGCCAATGCTTAGGCCAGAGCTACATACAGCAAGAGTCACTGTGCTACCAGCAAGGTTTTTCTTACATCTCTCCTGGTGGGCTTCTCCTGAATCCCCTGCTTGGGCTGCTGCTAAGCTAGGTAGCTGACTTGAAATGCAATCAGGCTTTTGCTGTTCTACACAGCATCAATAAAGCCTCACATCTTCATCATCATTGGCAGCAGATTTGGTAAGAAAAATTGAGATTTCTAAAAGGAGGAATTTGTTAAAATGATGTTTTTCCCACAACAGAAAAATGAGAAACACAATTACAATGGAGAAAGTTAGGTCTCTGTATGATTATGGAATGCATGTTTTAAAAATGGAACAACTAAATGAAGGGATAATCAACTTAATTGGGATTGGCATACTGTTGATTATCATTTTGATAATCCTTGTTGTCTTGATAATTTTTGGTTCATCTCTTAAAAAGTTGTTCGTTTGACAGCCAAAATACAGGCCTTAGAAAAACTAAAGAAGAGAGATTATAGAGATATGCTGATGCAAACAGAAGAATTTTATGAAGAACCAATTTCATCATTGCATTATAAGTTTAGAGAGGAACAACCTAAAGTTTTCAAACAACCAGTCTTAATATATCCAGTAGCCTTCCAGGAATTTGAGCTAAATGGGCACCTATGCCAATGTTAGATTTAAGAATATTCAAGGAAGAAATAATTTTATGTGGTATTCATACACCATTTATGAAGCAAATGTTTAACTTGTGGTCAGTTTATAACAGAAATGTTCCTAAAACTAGATAGACATGTCTAAAGCTGTTTTATAGCCTAGTCCAGACTTAGAGTGGAGTATCTAGTTCAGAGAAGAGTCTAAGGCTATTGAGCAACAGAGTGACGCTAGAGTTAGCCAATCTTTATATGAAGAGCATGCCCTGGGTTCATGCCATGAATCAGCTTTGAATGCTTTGGCCAGAATTGAAGAAATAGGATAGAAAATTGAGTCATTTACTAAACTTATGCAGAGCCCAAAGGGAAGCCTTCACAGATTTCTTACATAGACTGACTTCAGCAGCAAATAGAATGGTATCAAATTCAGAACCTAGAAAAATGATAATTTAATCTGTGGCTTTTGAAAATGCTATTTCTCAATTAAACAGGATAACTAAGCCTTTAAAAGCAAGTTCACAACACTTGGATGAGTAGATCTGAGATACAATAAACATTGAGTATCATGATCATGATGACGCTTGTTTAGGTTAGGTGATTTCCCGTTATTTGAGGAATAATTGAAATGTCAAGTGTTATAATTGTGGAAGCTCCATGGCTTCTTCCTGACTCTGCCTCCTTTCTTCCAGCATTCAGTTTAGTTTCCCCTGCCTAGCTCTATTCTATCCTATCACAGCCCTAAGACAGTTTCTTTATTAACCAATGGTATTCACAGCATACAGAGGGGAATCCCACATCATAAAGCAAAGAAAACCACCATACAGTTCACAATCCCAGTGAACCTAGACAACAATGAGGACCCTAAGAGAGACATACGTAGATCTAATCTACATGGGAAGTAGAAAAGGACAAGATCTCCTGAGTAAATTGTGAGCACAGGAGCCATGGGAGAGGATTGAAGGGGAGGGGAGAGGAAGGTAGGGGAGAAGAGAAAAATGTATATCTCAATAAAAATAGCATATAAAATATGAATAAATAATATTGTCATGAATGTCTGGTAGACATGGCTATTGATGTAATAATAATTATTTCACGAGAATCTTGGATCCAAATGGGACTCTTCAGGACATCAACGTACAGCTTTTAGTGACTGGAGTTTTATCTCAGGTAAAACAGAATATAAGATGGGTCAAACATATAAAACTGGCAGGATAGAAGGAAAATTAAATTCATATGTAACTAACATAGCAATGAATATGTGGAGACAGAGATTTGTCCCCACAATGGAATACTCAGATTAACATTCTCCCAGTCTTAGAAACAAACCATAAATTAACATATGTTTCTGGGAAAACTATTAGAAGGTATTATAAAGAACAGTCAGGTTGTACATAAACAAGGCAAAACACTAATAGTCCTACCTTTAAAATGGTTGACAGACAAACATATGTGGGTTGTGTAATGGCCTTAACAATTAAGAAACTGCAGGCTTTAGAAAAGCTGGTACAGGAGGAAATAAATGCTCAGCATATTGAAGAATCAACCAACATTTGGAAATCTCTTGTTTTGTTACTAAAAATAATCTGGAAATGGAGAATGTAACAGATTTTAGAGCTGTTAATAAGGTGAATCAGACAATGGGCTCTCTATAGTCTTGAATTCATTTGCCTTGTCTAATACCTAAAGTAAAGCCTCTTATAGTTATTGACTTAAAAGATTTCTTCACTATACCCTTAAAAGAAAAAGACAAGGAAAAATTTGCCTTCACTGTGCTTACTTATAATTCTCAACCTGCTAAGATATAGCAATTGAAGATTCTCTCACAGGTAGTATAAAGTAGTCTAATCCTGGGCCAATATTCGTAAGTCAGCCACTGGAAATGATATATAAGCATTTTCCTAATTCTATAGTTTACCATTACATGGATGACATCTCATTAGCTGATTTAAATATAGATACTTTAGAAAAAAATATTTGAAGAAGTAAAGAAAATTTTGCCTTGGGATTACAAATTACTCCTGAAAAAAAAATACAAAGAGGAGATTCTATTAATTATTTGGTCTGTAAAATAGGTTTACAAAATAATTAGATCCCAAAAGATGAAAATTAGGAAAGATTGACTGCAGACTCTTAATGACTTTCAAGATTACTAGGAGAAATTTCCATTCTGTGACCCAATATTGGGACAAAACCTGATGATCTAATTAATTTAAACAAAACCTTAAATGGTGACAATGACTTAAACAATCCCAGGGAATAATCAGATGAATCTCAGGGAGAACTGGCATTGATTGAAAATAAATTAGAGAAGGCATATGTGTATACTGTGGATCTGAAGCTTACTTAACTGCATTCTGGTCATATGCCCTCCAAGCATTTCCCTACAGAAATTTTAATGAAGAGGGAAGATATTATTATTTTACAATGTATCCTTTTTACCACATAAACCAAGTAAAAAATTAGAATCTTATGTGGAAAAGGTCTAATTAATTCTAAAGGATAATCAAGACTTCATCATTTAGCAGGAATAGACCAACAGAAATTGTAGTACCATTCACTAATAATGAAATTGACAAATTATGAGCAGAAAATGAGCCCTGACAAAGAGCTTGTAGTAAATTTTTGGGGAGAGGTTAACAAAAAATATCCCCAAAGCAAGAAAATTCATACTTTTATTTTTATAAAGACAACTAACAGGATCCTTCCTTGCATTGTATGGGAAACACCAATAGCTGGAGCCCATACATATACTAGTGAAATAAATCATTAAAGGCAGATTATAACACAGAAAATTTAAGTAAAGTGGATCAAATCCCTATGAATCTGTCCAAAAGTCAGAATTATATGCTATTCTTAAGTTACTAAGAGATTTTAAGGAATGGCTCAACATAGTTACCAATTTCCACTATGCAGAAATTGTTTTGTATATTGAAACCACTGAATTTATACCAGATAATACAGAATTGACTTTATCATTTATTAATTAAAAGATATAGTCAGGAATAGGTATTATCCAATATATATAACATACATATGATCCCAGGTGGGTCTGCCAGAACCTCTACTACAAGGTAATGCAGAAATCAGTTGTTTATTGGAAGGGGCCTGAAGTTCTCAGAATTTCATAAAAAAAGCATCATGTCAATAGCAAAGGTTTAAAAATAAAAGACCTTTCCATCATGTGGTAATAAGTCAAGGAAATTACAAGGAAATGTCTTACTTTTTCTTTATACAACCAAACACCACTACCTGCAGGAAGTAATCCAAAGGGTACTCAAAGAAATGCAATCTGGTAGATGGATGTGTTTTATTTTGTAGAATTAGGAAAACTAAAATATGTACACCACATCATTGACACCTATTCAGGTTTTGAATGGGCAACTACTTTGAATTTGGAAAAAGCTCACATATTTGCTAAAAGTTCTGGCCATCATGGGTATACCTGTACAAATAAAAACAGACAATGCTTCAACTATGTCTCTAAGAAGATGAAACAGTCTTTTGCTTATTATATATATTACAGGTATACCACACTATCCTTCAGGGTAGATATGCACAGAAAGATCAAATGGAACTCTAAAGGATATGTTAAATGAATAAAAGAGGATAGTAAAGACTATCAGAAATAGATTGCATAATGCTTTACTGTCTTTGAATTTTCTTAATGTTAATAAGAAAGGAACAACAGCAGCAGAGAGACATTGGATAGTAGAAAATGCTATGGAATTAAATTAGTCAATGTACTGACTTGAGAATGGAAACTAGAATGTATTTCACATTAGGGAATGGTTTTTGCTTTATTTCCACAGGAGAAGCAAAATTATAGATACCATCAAAGTTGAAAAATATTCAATTTTAACAAGAGCAACCACTTAATTAGAAGAAATGATACTTCATTAATCATCATGGCTGTTTAATCAAAACTAACCTGTAAAAATATCAAATGTTTTATATTTGATCAGAAATAACTTACCAAAAGGAACCTTCCCAATATTATGGTTGGGGAAGTGTTTCGTTTCAGTTTTTTCAGGAGAATAAAGGTATCCAAATACTAACTCATAGATGAGACATCTGAAGAAAAATGACAAGTCATGTATAAAAAATGTTATAACAAAAAGGGTAAATTGGCCTATCATTATATCATATTTCCAACAGGATAAACTTTCATAAATTTGCTCAAATGCTTGTTTCTGCTCTTCTCTACAAACATATAATGCAAGTGGTTTCTTTTTAGTCCCAATCCAGTTAAAGATTAAAGTTGGCTTTGAAGTTAAAGTGTGGCTTTCTCTTTCTCTAAACCCAAGCATGCTTATTAAAGTGAAACCCAAAATCTTTGTCTTATGTCAGAAGAGTCACCTGATATGGGACAGAAGAAAAACAATATTTAATGACTATTATTTTGCCACTAATCTCATAATCTTTTGATTTTATATTGACTCTTAACAGATTTCCTTAAGTATAAATATCTCAAAATTTAGAAGATTAATTATATATATTAAACTTTTTGTGATGATATGAACGGTTATATAAATTACTAACTAATTCTAGAAGAAAGTTTTATCTACCTTCTTGTACAGGATTTCAGGTTTGATTCTCTATCTGTTTTCTGAAATGAACCATGTGTATGCCTAACAATGGCCTTTGACATCTCCAAAAGGAATATGGGGCCCCACAACAATAATTCCTCCAGGACAGTGGTAACACCACCAAATTGAAAAACACTACATTAAGATCAACTTTGGACTACAAACTGCTCAGAACAATTTCAAGGTGGCTAGCTGAGATAATCCAGCCTCATAGACTACTCTAGTCAGGCCTAGAGACAAGACCTGCACTTTTTCACTACACAGAGACTGGACAGCAAGTGACAATGCTACCTTTCCCAGGACTTGACAATTAACCCAAAACAAATGATATAATTACCACTCACAGGACTTGACAATTAAACAAAATTTTCTTTTCAGGATCCCCTAGAACTGATGTTGCCAGCAGACATCTGAAAGTCATTTAAGAATACATCCTAACATTCCCAAGAGGCGTCTAAGTGACTTTTAGTCATTCAATAGGTTATGAATAGTTGTCAGATGGACAAAAGTAAGCCACTGGACAAGAAAATATTTTTGCCTCAACTGCTGGTAGTATGCTGTCCTAATTGGGCAAGCAAGACAAAAAAAGAGAGAGTGACTGCCAGAACTTGTCAAGATGAGACAAGACAGCCCTTCAAAAATCCTGCTTCATAGAAAAGTTTGTCAAATTTTCTAGGCCTCTAGGCTAAAGATAGATTTCCCAACATTGCAGAGAAACTTTGTGTGACTGTCCAGGTAGCCAGTTGTTTCTGTCAAAATTTAACACTTTTTGGAAGTCACTTTCTTGTACTTCTTGCTTACTCAGATAATATTATCTTCTTAGGTCGCTGAGGTAGTTGAGCACTAAAAAGTTATAATTATAGGTTTCTTGTTCATGATTCTCAGAAAAGAGGTATAAAGTGTATATGGTTGAGAAATATCAAAAGATAGTTTGAATATAAGTAATAATAGTTTAAATGCAAGTTATAATAGAAAGTATATTAAATATACATATAAGACTTTGGACTCACTAAGATAATATAGATAATGGAGTATTTTCTCTCAATTTGTCAAATGCACATAGACTAGAGATTGTTGATGTACTTATTGCCTGTATGTATAGTATATAGTTATTGTACTTATTGCACAGAGTTTCTTTATAGTAGCTAAGACCTTTTTATTTTTGACAGAAAAAAGGAGATATAGTGATATTTTATTTTTGTTTTAACAAATAAAGCTTGCCTGAAGATCAGAGTGCATAGCTTCTTCCCTAGAGGCCAGGGAGTATTGGCACACACCTTAATCCTAGGACTCAAGACTACCCTGGACTATGTGAGATTGAATCTGTCTAAAGAGTAAGTAGAGCCAGGAGGTGGTGGTGCACACCTTAAATCCCAGCACTTGGGAGGCAGAGGCAAGTGAGTCTCTATGAGTTTCAGGTCAGCCTAGTCTATAATAGTGCCAGTTATATAGCCTGTTGTTACAACAAGAAAAACAATAGGTGAGTGATTAGCCACCAGGTGAAACACTCTACTCTCTAGGCCCTCCATTCTGAGGCAAAATCTTGAGCCTCTCCCCCATCTCCCTCAGCTTCTCCAGCTATCCAGAAGGAGAGTTTCCTGCAGGTAGGCTGCTCCAACACCTCCATCCCATTCATCAGACCCTGCTTATCCCGCCCCACCCCCAAACTTGCCTATCTCCTTGGTAACCTCAATGGAACTTTGAAACACAGCACGCTGCTATATAGAGAGGGCCAAGAGGTTAGTGACAAGCCACCTGGTAAGACACACTACCCTCTCTGCCCTACATACTAGGGCAAGGCCCAGGCATTTCTCCTCCCACTGCCTCAATTTCTATAGATACTCATCATGTGAATTTATTGCAGATAGGCTGCTCCAAAACCCATGAAACACAGACAGTGACAGTACAGAGCAGACCAAGCACAGTTCCCAAGACACAGACAGCCACTGGAGGGATAGGATCAAAATGTAAAGACACTTCCAACATCAATTGAAGGAAGAGATGGATATGTGCCAATGCAAGAATTCAACCAACAACCTAAAAAGCAACGTGGTAACACCAGAACTTTATGGTCATACAACAGGAAGACTTGATCATCCTAACCTAGAAGAAGCAGAAGAAAAGGATTTTAAATGAAATTTTATAAAGATGATGGAGACCATTAGAAAGGAAATAAAAATCTCATTTAAAGAAATGGAGAGGTCTCCGAGGTCCCTGGCCAGCAAGGGGCTCTGATCCTGTACCAGAAGATCCATCAGTGGGGTGAGTGTGTTCCTGACTGGCGGCAGAAGCCCCAGAAAGTGAAGACAGACATTCCTCAACCACCTAAACCTTCTGGGCATTCTGCCAGGGCTTCTCTCCCTGGCCACTTCCTATCCCATCCCAGCTTGCTACCAGGTACCACTTCCCTACATAAGGGCCATAAGATAGCCCAGCTCAGCCTGTTTGGGGGCAGGGATGGGGTGGTGAGTGCAACAGGGCAGGAGTTCCTTGGTTTCACTAAGCCTGCAAGCAGCAAGCTAGGCCATTTGTCTGCAAGGTCCCTGTCCAGCAAAGGGCCTTGATTTTGTACTAGAAGGAAGATATGGGAAGGCACCAATGCAAGAATTCCTCCAACAATCTGAAAAACACCATGATAACACCAGAACACAGTGAACATACAACAGGGAGACTTGAACATCCTAATCTAGAAAAAGTAGAAAAAATAGACTTTATGAAAGTGATAGAGTCCCTTAAACAAGATGTGAAAAACTCTCATAAAGATATTGATGAGAAGAATAACAAAAAATTGAAGAAATGCATAAATCTGTAAAAGATACCCTAGGAAACCAAGAAAAAACAATCAAACAGATAAGGGAAACAGTTCAAGACTTGAAAATAGAAATGGAGGCAATGAAGGAAACACAAACTGAGGGCTGGCTAGATATGTAAAATCTATGTAAACTAACAGAGACTACAGAGACAAGCATAAAAACAGAATACAAGTAATAAAAGAAAGAATCTCAGATGCTGAAGACACTATAGAGAAAATGCACAGATAAAAGAAAACAGCGAATCCAACAAATTATCATCATAAAACATCCAAGAAATCTGGAACACAATAAAAAGACAAAACCTAAGAATAATAGGGGTAGAAGAAGAAGAACTACAGCTCAGAGGCCCAGAAAATATATTCAACAAAATTATAGAAGACGACTTTCCCAACCTAAAGAAAGATATTCCTATGAAGGTTCAAGAAGTATACAGAACACCGAATAGACCAGATCAAAAAAAAATCCCCTTGCCATAAAATAATAAAATCACAAAACATACAGAATAAAGAAAGAATATTAAGAGCTGCAAAGGAAAAA
>LOEQ01006656.1:756-35631 GCA_001685075.1 Bramus lutescens | reverse complement strand
AGAGAGAGAGAGAGAGAGAGAGAGAGAGAGAGAGTCAAACATACAAGAAAAACAAGAAGCATACTAGTAAATAATATGGTAGTGGAGGAGACACATGCCTTCTTCCTCCACACTCAAACAACAAATAGGTATACATATAATCATAACCTTCGGAAGGGATAAAATTTCTGAGTTATTGAAATATATATCCATCTTTTTCACACACTCATGGAATGAACAGTACACATTGTTGTAATAGAAATGCAATCTGACCATTTGTCATGGTGTGAATAACCTTAGAAAACACAGGTTAAGTAAAATGAGCCAAATGCACTTGCAAAAGGGCTCCATAATGCTGAACTCATAAAAGCATTGGAGATTCAAAAGGATAGAGACAGGTGGAGACTGGGTATGAGAGACAGAAAGTTGCTGTTAAGAGAATGCAAAGTTTTGATTAGAAAAAGGAACGACTTCTAGGTATCAACTCCAGCATGATGGGCATAGTTGATACTGGCACATAACTGAGTATTTGTTGTCTTCTACATTTAGTATGGGTATGTGATCATCTCAGAGTGCCATGGAGGCCAGATGAGACCACTGAAGCCCCTGAAGTTGGATTTTCTGGCAATTGTGAGTTACCAGTCCCAAGTCTGGAAATTTCTAAGGAAATGGTCTCATCATTAATGATAATAACTATGTGAAGTGATGGCTACACTAGCTACCTTAATTTAGTCTATAATATATAATATTCCTTTAATACATTTAAGTTTATTCAATTAAAATTATAAGAAGATTGCTTACAAGTATTTTAGAAGAAAAGTTAATATTTAAGGTACTAAACTAATCTGAAAACATGATAAACATGTAGAAAATTGTCATAGTGAAGTCCATCATTTTGTAACAAAAATAATTTCATGAATAAATGAAAGTTACAAATGAAATTTAAAATTATATTAAAATTAAATACACCTTTAATCCCAGTGCTTGAGAGGCAGAGACAGTTGGATGTCAGGGAGTTTGAGGCCAGCCTGGTCTACAGACCAAGTTCCAGGACAGGCTCCAAAGCTACAGAAAAATCCTGTATCAAATAAACAAAACAAAAATCTATAATTTGAGCATATCAAAATGGCATATCCTATCAGAAAATAAAATCCCGACGATTTCAAAGACAGTGAGCAAAATTAGTTTTCATAATACATGAACTCTTTCATAAATAAAAAGTTACTATATAAATAATTTGATGTGAACATAGCAAAATATCTAAACAAAGAATTCTTTTTAGAGCACAAACAATGACTGTGATGAAAAGACACCAGTCTGCAAATCCTGTTTGTCTAACAGAATAGAAAAATAAAATATTTACAATTGTGTTCATCCAGTGCCTGAAGCACAAATCGCCAAATATATTAGAGGGATTTATACAGTGTTAAAGTATCAAGGCACTCTGTTACCTAAGTGTAAAGTTCATGACTTTTAAACTCCAAAATCACGCTTCTAATGTTTTGTCATGATCAAAAATCATGAGGGTATGATCTAAAGCACCATTTATAATAAAATACAGACAAAAAGTTCTTAAAATCATCTCTGTGTAGTAACTTGAAAAGTTGCAGTAGACATAGGGAAGATGGCTCTGCAGAGGAAAGAGCTTGTCATGCATCGTGCACGAGGAACTGAGTTTGAATTCCCAGTTCCTACATAAAAGGCAGACACAATGGCAGCCTTCCAGAATCCCTGAGCTCTTGCAATGAGATAAAAGCTATCAAAATCTCTCAGGCCAGCTGGACTGCTACATGCAACTATGAACAAAGACAGAGTTTGTCTCAAACAAGATGAGGGCCAACAACGAGGTTGACCTCTGACTTCCTTATTACTCTGGTACATGTTTATCTATACCTTCAAACACACAAGCTATTCACCTGTTACATGCATTCCCAGGATAGAAAAAGTCAATGTAGAGCCATATGATATAATACAATTAAAATGTTAAATAAGAAGTTAGTGCTTCCTGACAAACTAATGTATATTATCTTTATCTTTTTTCACTGACACATCCTGCTAAGAACTTTGGGAAGATAAACTTACCATGCATGCTTGTCAAATTCACTGTCTGTTTGGCTATGTGTTAGGTATGTATCGGATAGTGTAGACTTATAGAGAAATGTCTGGAAAGACATTCAACGCCTGAGAACAAACGCCATTTCAGGTAAGTACGAAGACCAGGTTGTGTATAAAACAGCATATGTTGTATGTGTACAAGTGCTATCCTTTAGAAAGAATAAGTATTATATTTTAATAAAAAAAGAGAGCCTTAAAAGTGAACAAATAGAATTAGTTTGTTATTTGAAAGGAGAGACACCTATAAAACCTCTCACATTAAAGACATAATTTAGTGAGAGATGGGATTTCTGTTTGTGATAATGTCTCTGTTGGTACATACATCATGGGCTATTATAATAAAGGTGTTTATACTCACCAGTGAACAAAATTTTATATTCCAGCAATCTCTGAGTAATTCTGTATAATGCACAATCCATCAAAATTATGAGAACTTCCCTTATTCCTTTTCTATCTTACTAGGAATAATGGATACTTTGTTTGGAGATGAGAAGTTGCTCTTAGAACTCAGTGAATTGAAACTGTGAGTTAACTGGATAGGCTAATGCAAAAAAAATATCTGGAAGTTAGAAGATATCTGCATGTCAGGTTTATCTGTTAGTGGTAAATACAGTCTATTTACATAGAAAACGTGAAGCGAAGAACGCATTGGGCTAGATGCACTGCAAAGAACTCTGAGATACAGAGTGCTAGACAGACTCTGGCCCAAGTATTAACTTTTGGAATTCTGACTCTCAGAGTAAAACAGTTTCTTAAAATTAATTTAAACTGGATTAAATTTCTCCTGGAAACAAATCATCATTTTAGAACATGCTTCAACTTTAAAAGGGCCTTAATAAAAAGTTGAATAATAGCTGGTTATTAAAATGTTTCAGCACTTATAAGGAAGTGATGTGTATCTAATACAGGATTTGAAAGAGAGTGTAGTGGCATTCCATTTGTATTTTAATAAATAAAGCTTGCCTGAAGATCAGAGAGTAAAACAGCCCCTCTGGTCAGCCTTACAGTCCAGGCAGTAGTGACACAACCCTTAAACCCCAGTAGCCACACTAGTTTGCTATGGAAACCAGGCGGTAGTGGTGCATGCATTTAATACCAGCCATAGAGAGGAATATGAGACAGGAGGAGACAGCTCTCACACACTCTCATTCTGTGATTTCTGGAGTCAGGATCACTATTTCAGACTGATGTAGGGGTAAGAGCCAGTGGCTGGCTGTTTTTCTTTTCTGACCTTATTGTTGAACTCCAATATCAGTCTCTGGATTTTTATTAATCCCCCTACAAGAGGGTGTTTGGAAGGTTGGGTCTGTGGTTTTGGCCAAAGCAGCACACAGAAACTCATCATTAACTGAGAAGATACAATAGAGAACTGTGCTTTTTTAATTGTGTTGATTTAGTGTATATGTGTGTGTGTATACGTGCATGTGCACACGTGAGTGTGTGTGTGTGACATGTCCCTCCCATAGCATCTTTCTTTACTGAATAGAACAACTTGTAGGAATCAGTGCTGTCCTTCCGCTATGTGGATCCCAGGGACTGAATGCAGCTTGTTAAGCTTGGTAGAAAGCACTTTACCCAGTAAGAAATCTCACTTTCCCAGAATTTGGCTTATTAACCACCCAAGTGGGAATTACTAGCCACAAAAGTGGAAATATGGGTTGTGTTGTTGGATATCAAGGCATGACCATGATGAGAGGCTCGAGGAAGAGAAATCCTTTCTGCTTAAACCGACATATGAGGAGAGGAATGGTGGAGCAATTTAGAGACAAGTGTGTCAGAGAGGTTTCCAGAAATTACAGCACAATCCTGACAGTACTGGATCCTACACCCTAGCAGATATTAGTATGCCCGTGTGCTGGGTTTTACATATGGGGAAACTGAAGCCTAAATGTTGAGGGACACACTCAGCTCACCTTGCTAGAGGTTCTCATTTGAACCCCGGCAGTTATGATTCACATATGCTGTTGAATGTTATCCTCTGGACATGCCAATGGCCCTCTTGAAATGTCATCGTAACTACCCATGGAAGACATGCACAAGATGGGGCCTACTGACTTTCCACAAGAGACTGAGGTAGGGATCCTGGGGCCCTGCATCTCCCTGGGAGGATATAAAGGCAGTTAACAGTTGCTGAGAGAGGTAATTCTCATTTCCTTTAGCAGTGTGGCCACCAATAAGTTGCCCAGGCTTTGGAAGAAACCTAAGTTAAACTCATTGGCTCACCAAGCTACACATGGCTGGACACATTTCTGTTTCTTTCCTGGGAGTCTTATGAGGTGAACAGAAATTTGTTTCAGGTATACCCAGAACATGTAAACAGAACAAAGTACCTGAAGTTCATATCAGCACGTCATCTCACTCCAAAACAGTTCTTTCTTTTTCTGTCCTCTGCTTTCCTCATAAGTCTATGCAGTTAATTAGACCTAGTAACATCATTCAGCTTTTTGGGTCACCTAGCTCTACCCACTATGTTCAATTCCCACTGTGGGTGAGGAAATAAAGAAGGCAGTGCGCACTGTAACTCAGGTGTTACATATCAATCCCATCATTACCCGTTAAACAGACCTCAGAAGAGTTAAACTATTCAATTCTCTAACTACATGCTAGCAAAACACACTAAAAATAGCACCTACTTCATAGGCTTTTATGGTTAAATCAACTAATTGATATGAAGCAATTAGAACCCTGTTCACACCTATTAATACTGTTACTGCTTTATAAAATCATTTGAGATGCAATTAATACACTGTAAAAGTCACTTTTTAATACATATAATTTAGTGGTCATTAGCCTAGCCATGAAATAATTCAACTGTCACCAATGTCACATTTTCATACCCTCAAATAAATTGCATGCCATTAATGTTCATTCTCCACTTTCTGGTTTTCTGGGCCCCAGTAAAAGCCCTCACCTGTCCTGTCTCTATGGGCTTCTCTGTTCTAAACCTTTCATGTAATGTTATGATATAGTGCACAACCTTTTGTGTCTGGCTTTCTTATTTGCCACATGTCCAAAATTCATCTGTGTACATGTTTTAGTTTGCATTTTTATTAAATCTATATAATGCATGATGCATCTATATCTATATATTTCTCAATTAATGGTAACTTTTTAGCTTCATTTAACTACTATTAATAATGTTTTAAAATTATCAAGTACTTGGATTTGGGAGATGTTTCAATCCATAAAATTCTTGCCATACAGGTGCTGGGATCGAATTTCAGTTCCCAAGTCTCTACATAAAAGCTAGGTATGGGGGCTAGAGGGATGGCTCCTGCATTAAAAGTCTAGAGCAGAGAGGGCAGAGAAGGGACATTTATATTGTCCATCTTGACTGGCCAAATCGGTGAATTCCAGGTTCAGTGAGATATCTTGTACAAAAAAAAAGCAAAAAGTTGCAGGATATACACAGCATGGACTTGTGGCCTCCACATGTATACACAGATACATTCATGCACTTACATGTACATCATGTATATGTAAACACATACATGCACCCAAAGATTATAAGCGCTGTGTCCCAATATATTTTCACTTTTATTTGGTATATACCTGGGGATAAAGTAGCTGAGAGATAAAGTAATTTTATGAAATGTTTGAGGTATCATAAAATGGTTATTATAGCAACTCCATCATACCCCACTGCTACCAACAATATTTGTGACTATGGTTTCTTCACATACCTGCCAATACTTACCATATTTTTAACTACTGCAGATGTTGTAAATTAATATCTCATTAATGTTTTGATTTTGATATCCCTAATTGTTAATTAAGTCAAACATATTTCCATGTTTAATAATCGGTTTTACATCTTTTTTGAAGAAATGTTTTATTCAAATTATTCATCAAATTTTTAGGTAGATAATTTATCTTCTACTTTTTTTGTTTGGTGTCGGCAAATGTTTACCTTCATTTTGGGATACACTTTCACATACTTGACAGTTTGATTTTGGATACACTTTAGAAATGTTTTGTCAATGATTTTTATCTACTTTTTCCTTGTGTTGATTGTGCTTGGTGTACTGTCTATGAATATAATGGCTAAGACAGATCATGAAAGTTTGCTTCTGTGGTTTCTTCTAAGAAGACATTTTTGGTTTTACTCATAAGTATTAAATTAGTTATATTTATTTTATTTATTTCTGTGTATGTTTCTATGCTCTATGTATGAGTGTGTGTGTTTGTGTACGTGAGTGTGCACATTTGTGTGTAATGGTATCTGCATTTCACCTTGTACATGTAGAAATCAGAAGATGGTCTTGGGTGTCAGTCCTCATGTCCTTGTTTGAGATAGGATCGTTTTCTCTTTGCCACCATGAGGCATATCCAGGCTAGTTGGATCCTGAACTTCATCTTGTCTGTACCTCTCATCTTGTTGTGGGATCACTGAAATGATAGATGTGAACTACCATCTTGCTTTTATATGGGTTCTAAGGATCCAAAGTCAGGCTGTCAGGTTTCTATGGTAGGTACTTTTCTGCCTAACCATTTCCCTGGTCCAAGTCCAATAGCTAATTTTAGCATATGGAATGAAATGTGACTCCATGTACATGGTTTTTGAGAAAGTATTCTACTTTCCATGTCATTTATTAAGAAAGACTGTTTTCCATTTCAATTATCTTGAAATTCTTTGTATTTCTAACATCAAAACGATAAAAACAGCTGCAAAAGCAGATTAAAGGAAAAAATGTTTGTCATGGATCACAGGTTGGGGACACACTCCGTCTTGGTGGTAGTCCTAGTGGCGGGAGTGTGAGACAGCTGGTCATGCGGCATCCACAGTCAACAAGCAGCAGACACCAGTTCTGCTCAGTTTAGGACCCCAGTCCATGTGATAGTGGTGCCAATATGTAAGATCCTCTTTCTACCTCAAGTAATCTTGTCTAGAAATGCCGTCATAGATGTGCTAGCGCTTTGTTTCCATAATGTGTCTAAATTCTGTTAAACTAATGGTTAACATTAGCCATCATGCCCTTGTTAAAGAAGACATCAGCCATAAAGATGGGAGGATGCATTTGTCAACTTATTCAGACATGTTGCAGTTCTTGCAGATCCTTACACTACCGCTCCACAGACTTGGTTACAAACCCATGCAGCATAGCTTAAATCTTCAGGTACAATTCCTAAAGCTTGCTAGTTGTTTCGGATCCTTTATACATTCTTAAGAACTTTGGGATTGGCAAACAAACTCAAGGGGAAAGTGAACTTAGGATTTCAATAGGATGGCACTGAGTCAATAGAACATCTAAAGACGTCAGCGTTCTAATCTTTGACCGTTAATACCACTTCATTTGATTAGGTATAATTTCATTTCTTTCAGAAATTCTGCCACTCTGCTAAATTACTCCTATTTTCTTCATCCTGGGCTGTAATGATTGAAACTGTCTAGTTAATAAACTTATAGATTTTACACTGACAAAGAAAGTAAAATGTATTTTGTGCCTAGGTACCATTGTCTGCATTCTTATTAGATCAGTTCACTAGACTAAAAGTTCTAAATATGTATTCTTCATAGCATGGCTTATATAACATTGTGTTATTTTAAGATAAAGGTAGGTTTCCTTTCTTCAAATGGATTTTCTTTTCCATTCAGAGACACTCAGTAACTAGTAGAATGTAAATTAAGATACCAACAAAGCAGTTGTATTGCCCTTACAGAAAAATCTATCCATGTTTCATCATTGAGTGTGAAGTTACCTGTGGGTCTATCTCTATTCCCTATGCCTAACTGAGAAAGATGCCTTCTATTGATAGTTGACAAGTATGCTAGGCACACTGGACTGCCATCACAAATTTGTGTAGCGTGTTTACGCATTTTAAATAGTAAGGATTTAGGAATTCATTATCTCCCTGCTGAAGGCTGGAGCACTAGCTCAGTGAGCTGGTATGGCCAGGTTCAGAAATAATCTCTTCTCCTACCTTGTAAATGATTGTCTTCTTGTTGTGTTCCAACACAGTCTTTCCTATTGTGTTCACTTGGAAAGAGAGAAGCAGAGCTGGAGGATATTTCTCCGTCTCTTTTGATAAGGCCATATTTCCTTCATAATAAGATCCACACCTCTTAACTCTTTGAATCTCAATTACATTTTATAAAAATACCCAATCTTCAAGTACAGTCAAATCTTAGTCAGTGTTAAAGATTTGACATATAAATTATAGAAAGATATGTCCTTAGAATAAAGGGTAGAGATTTTTTATAAAAGGACACTATATATATGAAAGGCCACTTCCTATAATGACAGAGTTCTATTGGTTTATTCTTTGGTGAACAGTGTATTTATTAATTCTCATATGTGTCAAACTGTTCCTAAGATAAATCCTTCCTTGCTGTGGTGGAGAATGTGTTTGAGATGTTGCTGGAATCAGTCTGCTAATATTTTATGGGGGCATGCATTTGCATTCATAGGAATTGCTGGTGGACACGTGTGGGTGTCTTATAAGGTCTTTTTGTTTTAAAGCTGGGATAGTAGTACATTTATTGAATCAGTTGGTCAAAATCCCCTACTTGTGTGTTCTAAGGCTTGGTGCAGCATTGTCTTAGCTAGGGTTTCTATTGCTGTGAATAGAAACCATGACCACAGCAACTCTTATAAATGAAAAATATTCAATTAGGGTAGTTTACATTTTCAGAGGTTTAATCCATTTTCATCATGGTGTGACATGGTGGCATGCAGGAAGATGTAATGCTGGAGAAGTAGCTTAGACTCCTACATCTTGACTGGCAGGCAACAGGAAGTGGGCTGTCTTACTGCACATGGCTTGAACATATATAAGACCTCAAAGCTTGCCTTCACACTTCCTCCAGCAAAACCACACCTACTCCAACAAGGCCACAGCTCCTAATAGTGCCATTCCCTTTGGGGGCCATTTTCTTTCAACACTCCATACATGCATATTAATACTATTTTGCGTACTCAGTAAATGGAGGCTACTGAATCTTTGATTATGTAAGCTTCTGTGAGGAGTTTACTGCTTATTAACTGAACCCTTTTGTGATAGGTATATTCAGATGGTAATATTTCTGGACTCGGTTCCATTAATTTGTGTCTGTCGTCAGAGATAAAATAGGTTAAGATATTAAACAGTTGTTTCACTTTTAAAAGAGGAAATAACCTATGGATTCCTGTCTGTCCCTGCTCTTTCTATAGGAATCCTTGAAGACTGTCAATATTAGCTGCAGGACGTCAAATGAAACAGTTTGGAAAATCATGTGACAGCCTGCTAAGGTGAAAGGATTAAATGGATGGGAGAGGAAGTGATTCCTAGCATCCATTTGAGAAGACAACACATGATTCCACTGATACAATGTTTGGTCTATTATTTTACCCAATTAAATTCCAATGTGTTACCATCATTAATGTGTATTATTTTCTCTATCAGACAATATTATGCATAAGTTTCTCCATTCTGAAACAGTCAAGCTGATATCTGTGATACCCGTGTGTTTGTGGGGAAAATAAATAACTAACAATGGGGAAAGTTTAGAACAAATTCTGCCTTTTGGGTAAAGATAATTTCCATATAGAATCTTAAGTCACATTATGACAAGAAAAAAGTATAAATCAAATATCAAAACAGAAGACTTGCAAGGAGATGCAGTTTCCTTAAAATGACCTAACTTTATCCTTTGAGCAACTGGATTTAACTAGTTTTTCATTCTATTTCTGTTTGTTCTACTGCTTTATTGGAAAGAGTCACATTTATCTATGTTTTTACTTACTTAGTTATTTAGTGTGGTAGTGGATACCTCCGTGGAGGACATGCAGAGATCAAAGGGAAACATGCTGGAGTTGGTTCTTTCCACCATGTGGTGAAATCAACTTGACCCACTGAGTCATCTTGCTGTCCCTCATCCAGAGACTTTTATAATATGAAAGGAATACAGAAATCTCCTATTACAACTTTAAAGTGTGTATGTATGTGTGTGTGTGCCTGCGTGTGTAGTGATGTGTGTATAATGCATGAAAGTGTGTGCACATGAGCTTGCCAGTTTATTCACCTATGTGAGCATGCATGTGGAGCCCAGTTAGAGGCTGACATTATGATGCCATTTTGTAGCTTATTTTTGGAAAGAGGATTTCTCACTAAAATTGAAGCTAGCCATTTCAGCTACACTTTCTGGCCATTGAACCCCAGGTATTCCCTTCTTTCTTCACTCTCCCTACAAATCTGAGTTGAGCACTTTTATATGGATGCTGGGATCTGAACTCAGGTCCTTGTGCTTGTGCAGCAAGCACTTTACCCACCTGTCTCCCAGAGACACTGAAAATAGGGAAGTAAAGGAAAATGCCTACATCTTTGAGCAGTTTTGAGCAATTTCTATTGCTTAAAATTTACGACACAGTCAAGCATGTATCATCGATTTAAAGAAGAAACACATTCTATATTCCTGCTTTGTGACAAAGAATCTTGTTGAGACTCCTGAAATCATTTTGTTGAGAGTCGGGGTCATGGGCACCACAAGTGAATATCATTGATTTCCCACAGACTACTTAATAAGACTCTCAACCTTTTATTTCATTCATTTGTCCAACAAATAACATATTTCTAAATCTACTAAGCTGTTGTAAGATGTGTGAATGCTGCTGTAATTCCAAAGACTCTTCAATCAATCTTCATGTTACCTTGACACAATACTGGTTCAACTGAAATATTTCACTCGTGGTATTTAAGAAATATCTTCTACTCAACTGATTAACTTTAACCCAAAATTTTAGCTCAAATTGAGGAAATAAAGAAATGCATGTATTTCCGATCTCTGCAGCTTCTTGAGATTTTAACATTTTTTGCACTTATCCAGTTCATTTTCTGGGTGATTACTGAGCAATCATTCTGAATCATTTGGATGGAGAGGAAGGAGGCAGGTGTCCAGGTGACTAGAAAGTCATCTGTTATTTTTACAGGTTTCCCCAGGTGTTTACCTTGCCCTTCCTTTCTTGGAATATTAAAAATAACTTAAAATCCAGTTCAAGTGATGTGTCTGTACTCATAGCACTTGAAATGGAAGTAAACACCAGAAGTTCAAGGCTAGCCACAGATACCTAGCAAGTTTGAGGAAAGTCCTATCATAAAAATAAAAAAAGAGGGTGGAAAATGGTGCTTGCTGGAAAAGTTCAAGAACCTGGGTTTGGATCCTCAGAATCCCTGTAAAAAGCCAGCCATAGGTGGAACGTGCCTGCAAACCCAGAAGTGCATGGAATCAAGTAGCCAAGACAGGTAGAGGCCTGAAGTTCATTGATTAGACACCCAATGAGAATTCAAGAGCTCCAGGTTCAGTAAAATATATGACTCAGAGTGAGCAAGGAAAGTTACCCACTATCTACTTCTGGCCTCCATGTTTACACACATGTGTTTAAAAACGTGTTTAAAAACACACACACACACACACACACACATCTGTATGCACCATGTGGACTGGATGCCTGGATTCACTTATGTTAACAAGTACAAAAACTGTGTAACGCAATACACACTTCACCACCACCCCCATGCCTCCCACAAACAGCAAATTTTATCACCCCTGTATCGTTGCAATACTTGACTTTACCAGGCATAGTTGGCGACTTTCTCTTCGGTACCTCACAGACGTGGAAAATACTTTCAAATGTTTATATAAAGGTCACTTGTAACTAAATTTCAGCCAGAACACAGTTCCATTCCCAAACAGCATCTCCAAGTCTCCTAAACCATCTAAATTCTTCTTAAAGACAGAAGGGTGTGGAGATAGTCTAGCAGGTAGAGTACTTGCCTTGCAAATATGAAGGCCCAAGTTTTGAACTCTAGAACTCATTGGAAAAATGCCTGATTGAGTGGGTGGTATTTTTAATGCCAGCATCAGGAAGGTAGAGACAGGTGGATATCTGCCTCACTGGATGAGGGTAAACCAGTTGTTATAGAAATCCTATCTCAAAAAGAAAGGTGGCTGTCTCCTGACATGTAACATTCAAATTAATTTCTTGCCTTTACTTGCACACATACCCAAATGAATACACACTCACTAACATACGCACGCACCTACACTTACTCATACACACATTCACACAAACACAGAGAGGGCAAGAGAGAGACAGAGAAAGACAAAGAGAGACAGGGAGAGAGAGATGCATACACCCACACATAGAGATGCATACGTACATACATATAATTTAAAATAAAAATAGTTCCTTAATCTTCAAAAAAATTCAGACAATGAAAATGAAAGTGAAAGTTTCAGAGAACCTCCTTGCCACCAAAGTCAAGAATGGGGTTCTTGTGTGTGGAAAACATTAGACTTAGACTGAGAGTTGCAGGTGGCTGTGAGTTTCCTGGCATAGGAGCTTGGAACCAAACTCGGGTCTCTAAAAGCAGTGCACAGTCTTGATTGAAGCAGTATGTTTCATTGAAAAAAAATCAAGTTCTAATGAATGGCTAGGGAATGTGTTATGATACATTTTTCTTCTTTTCCATGCACTTGTTTATGCTGGTGTAATGTAGACATGTATGTATGCACCCAGAGACAGACATTGGGGTTCAACCTGAAGATCAGAAAAGCCAGCCACTGTCTCTTACCTCTACCTGAGACCAAAAAAAAAAANAAAAAAAAAAATGTGTGATACTGCCTCCAAGAATCCTCAGACTGAAACCGAGAGTGAGACCTGTCTCCTCTCATCTTATATTTCTCTCCAGTGCTGTGATTGATTAAAGGCTTAAACCACCACTGCCTGGCCTCAATAGCTAACTAGTATGCTTGCTGGGGTTAAAGTTGTGTGTGTAACCACTGCCTGGCCTGTATGACTGACTAGTGGCTGCTTTGACTGATATTCAGGCAAACTTTGCTTATTAAAATACAAGTAATATACTACTATATTTCCTCTTTTTGTCTAAAAGAAAAAAGAAAAACTATATACAACAAGTACAATAACTATATGTAATAAATACAGGCAATAAATACATCAACAATGTCTGGTCCATTTGCATTTTACAAATTCAGAGAAAATACTCCATATCTATCACATCTTGGTGAGTTCAAAGTCTTGTATCTACTTTCTATCATAACTTGATATCCACATCTGGTAAATGAGGAAAACTAAACTTTAACTATCTAATCTTCAACTTCCTCGGAGACCCGAGCAGGAAATATTAACTGAATAAATAGGAAGTGTGAGCAAGTGACTTGCAAAAAATGTGAGAAATGACAAAAACAACTGGCTTCGTGGACAGTCACCCCAAATTTCTCTGCAACATGGGGTCATCCATCTTCGGCCTGCAGGCCTAGCATATTCTACAGACTTTTCTGTGAAGCAGGGTATTCTGAAGGGCTGTCCCTCCTTGTCTTGAAACTATTTGACAGTCACTTTCTTTTGTTTCCTGCTTGTCCAATTAGGACAGCTTATCGTCAGCAATCAAGGCATGGGCATTTTCTTGCCCTTTGTTTTATTTTTACCACAAAGAAAATAAACTCCATGTGGAGCTTCTTCAATACCCATTATCTTCTTTGATGTCAATTAGTGCTTTCAGGAGCAGACAAGTCTCATTGTCCCAAAAAAGAACCTCTGTTTTTAAAATGTCTTAAATGCCACATTCTGTACATCCCAGAAATAATTGACATGTCTATCTAAAATATATGTGTGTTTGACCTTGGAAAAATAACTAAGTGACGACAAGCTCAATTGCAAAAGGTGATTTACTACTAGCATGTATTTCCTTATTATCCTAAACAGTTAGTAATTATAATTTTCAGGGACTAGAAATTTGTATTACATTTTTAGATGAGATGTATAGGTACAATATCTTGAACAGGAGTAGAAATGCATGAATAATATGTTCTAACAAAATGAATCTCAAATTTGTATCAATATACAAAATAAGTATAGTATATATGAATGTTCAATCCAACATAAAACATTTAAAACTAGTTGTTGTTTTTAAAATTAGACTCAATAATGTAAAATTTTATTTTATCATATCTATATCTTTCCTTTTTTCAGAAAAGATTTAAAAATCTACCCCTTTATTTTATCATATATATATTACAATATATATATCACCCTTTTTTCTTTTCAAAAAAAACCATTGAATGTAATTTCCTTTGTTCAGCTTTTTTGCTGATGATTACCAATAACAACTTTCTACCAAAGCCCCTAAAATATGATGAATACCCATAACCCAGTGAAAGACCAGAAACCACCCACCCCACCTCTCGGGAATGTTGTTATCATCTTCTTAAATTTACTTCATGCTGCCTAGGTGTAATGGCATCTTTAGGGAACTCTAAAAAGAAAAATTTGTGTTAACTGTTAAATCCTGTGAGAGGGAGCTACATGTTGTCCAGTCTCTGTGTAACAGGAAAATGCAGTGCTTGTCACAAGTCCTTGCTAGAGTAGCTGGATCATCTCAACTACCTGCCTCAAAATTGTTCTGAGTAGTTTGTATTCCAAAATTCAATCTGTAGCTGGTGTTTTTCAGTTTAGTGGTGTTATGATAGTCCTAGAGGAATCATCTTTGTGGGGCCTCATCCTCTTTCTGGAGACTTCAAAGGTCACTGTTAGGCATACTCATGGTTCACTGCAGAAAAATGATAGAGACTCAAACCCAAAATTACGTAAAAGAAGGTAGATGAAACTTTTTTCTAGAATTAGTACTATATAAGACCATTAATATTATGACAAAAAGTTTAATGCATATATATACATATATGTGTATATAAATCTTATAAATTTTATACTTTAATAAAAGTTGTTAAAGAGTCAATATAAAACCAAAGGATTCACCTTGGGCATCAGAGAAGAAGGTGCCTGAACTGGCCTTGTCCCATAGCCACACTGATGAATATATTGAATATCACCATAGAACCTTCATCCAGTGATGTGTGGAGATAAAGACAGAGACCCACATTGGAGCACTGGACTGAGCTCCCAAGACCCAGATGAAGAGCAGAAGGAGGGAGAAAATGAGCAAGGAAGTCAGGACTGCGAGAGGTGTGTCCACCCACTGAGATGGTGCTACTGATATAATGGGAGCTCACCAAGGCCAGCTGGACTGGGACTGAATAAGCATGTGATTAGACCAGACTTAATTAATGTGGCTGACAATGAGGGCTGACTGAGAAGCCAAGGACAATGGCACTGGATTTTGATTATAGTTCATGTACTGGCTTTTTGGGAGCCTAGTCTGTTTGGATGTACACCTCCCTAGACCCGGATGGAGGGGGAGGGCCTTGGACTTCCCCACAGGGCAGGGCACCCTGACTGCTCTTAGGACTGGAGGGAGGGGGAGGGAGGGAAATGGGAGGAGGAGAAGAAGTGGAAATTTTTAATAAATAAATAAATTTTAAAAAGAAAAACTGTTATAGTAAGAAAATAAAATTAAAACCAAAAGATTATGATATTAGTGGCAATAAAATAGCTTTAAATACTTGTTTTTCTTCTGTCCCATACCAAATGACTCTTCTGATATGAGACAGAGATTTTGGAATTCACTTTAATAAGCATGCTTTGGTTTAGAGAAGGACAGAGCCACACTTTAACTCCAAAGCCAGATTTAATCTTTAATTGGACTGAACTACCAAAAGACCATTTTCATTATATATCTTTTGAAAACAGCATAAACAAGCATTTGGAAAGATTTATGAAATTTTATTCTGTTGGAAATGTGATATATAAATAGATCAATTTACTCTTTTTCTTGAGACACAGTTTTCTGGATAATTTGCCTTTTTTATTCAGATGTCTCATTTGTCCAGTGGTCTTTAAATTTCTCAGCTGGATACTTTTATTCTCCTGGAAAGACTGAAACAAAACCCTTTCCCAACCATGATTTTGAGGATATTCTCTTTTGCAAAGTTATATCTGATCAAATGGAAAGAATTTTCTTTTTTTTATGGATTAGTTAAGACTAAACGGCCATGGTGCTTAATGATCTTCTCATATAATTAAGAGGTGTTTTTTTGTTCAGATAGAATCTTTATCAATTTTAATGGTATCCATAGATTTTTTTCCCCCTGTGGAAATAAAATCAAAACCCCTTCCTCAATGTGGCACATGTCCTGATTTCCATTCTGAGGTCAGCACATCTTTAAAGTATAGCAGCTGACTTAATTCTTCTTTCAAACGTCTCACTACAGCTGTTAGTCTTTTCTCATTAACATTAAGAAATCTCAAAGGCAATAAAGCATTATGCAATCGATTTCCTTGGGTATTTATTATCCCTTTCTGTTTCTTTCACGTACTCTTTAGAATTCAGTTTGATCTTTCTATAACTGCCTGACCTGAATGATTGTGTGGTATACCTGTAATATGCTTTATATTATAATAAGCAAAGAAACTTTCATTTTCTTAGAGACATATGCTAAAGCATTGTCTGTTTTTATTTGTACAGGTATACCCATGATATCCATAATTTCTAGCAAATGTGTGATTACTGAATCAGCCTTTTCCAAACCCAAAGCAGTTTCCCATTGAAAACATGAGTAAGTATCCATGGTGTGGTATACATATTTTAGTTTTCTAAATTCTACAAAAAGGAACACAATGATCTGCCAGGTTTCATTCCTTTGAGTACCGTTTGTGTTATTTCCTGTAGGTAATGGTGTTTGGTTGTATAAAGAACAAGAAAGACATTTCTTTATGTCCTTATTACCGCATGACTGAAAAGTGGTTTTTTAAAACTTTTATCATTGACAAGATTTTTTTTTCATGTAATTCTGAGGCCTTCAGCACATTTCCAATCAATAACTGATCAATTCCTGCATACCTTGTGCTAGAGGACCTGGCAGATACACATGGATTCAGACGTTTTATGATATGGGGTTATTACTATCCTTGATTGTATCTTGAAACTGAATAAATAATAAACACATTTCTATATCATCTGGTACAAATTCAGTGGTTTCAATATGCAAAACAACTCTTTCTGCATTCTTTGAATTGGTAACTGTATTAAGAAGTTCTTTAAAATTCCTTAATACCATAAGAATAACATCTAATTCTGACTTTTGAACAGAATTATAAGGTCTTTGAGCAATTTTATTTAAATTTTCTGATTTGTAATCTGCCTTTCCTGGTTTTACTTGCAGCAATATATAACGTAGGGACACCAGTTAGTGGTGGAACCTGTACAATATGAGGAAAAATCCAGTTAGAACTCTTTATAAATTGAATTTTCTTGCTTTTGGAAGAGTTTTATTAATCTCTCCCAAAAAACTTACTGCAAGTTCTTTGCCAGGGTTCAATTTTGGCCCATAATTTGTCAATTATATTATTATTAAAAGGTACTATAATTTCTACTGGGTTTATTTCTGCTATTTGATGAAGTCTCAATTTTCCTTTTAAAATTAACTCAAAGACCTTTTCCACATAAGTTTTTACATAATTTTTTATAGCAAAAAAGATCCATTCTAAGATATTATCTTCCCTCTGCATTAAAATTCCTGTAGGGGCATGTTTGGAGGGTCATATGACCAGAATGCAGTTAAGACTCAGATCCACATAATCCACATGTACCTTGTTTAATTTCTCTTCTATCAAAGTCATTTTACTCTCAGCTCTAGCTGTTTCCCTGGGACTATTTGATTTCTTTTCACCACCTAAGGTTTTGTTTAAATTAGTCAGGTCATCAAGACCTAACCCAATAGTGTACCATAGATGGGAAATGTCTCCTGGCAATCTTTGGAAGTCATTAAGAGTCTGCAATTGATCTCTCTAATTTGCCCCTTTTTAGGTCTAATTTCCTATAAACCTATTTTATAACAAATAATTAATAAAATCTCCTCTTTGCATTTCTTTTCAGGGGCAATTTGCACCAACAAGACAAAATTTTCTTTTTCAAACTTTTTTTCTGAAGTATCCAGATTTGAATCGGATAGCAAAATATCATCCATATATTGGTAAACTATAGATTCAGGAAAATGCATATGTGTCATTTCCAATGACTGACTTACAAAATATTGGCACAGAGTGGGACTATTTAATATTCCCTGTAGGAGAATTTTCTACTGATATCTCTTAGTAGGATGAGAACTATTATATGTAGGCACCATGAAGGCAAATTTTCCTCTGTCTTTTTCTTTTAAAGGTATAGTACAGAAACAATCTTTTAAATCAATATCTAAAAGAAGCCATCCTTTAGGCAATAAGGAAGGCAAAGGAATTCAAGATTGTAGAGAGCTCACTGTCTGAATTACATTATTAACAGCTCTTGGCTCTGTTATCATTCTCCATATTCCAGATTCCTTTTTAACAACAAATATAGGGGGAATCTAAGGGCTGTTTGATTCTTCAATATGCTGAGCATCTACTTGTTCCTGTACCAGCTGTTCTAAAGCCTGTGATTTCTCCATTGTTAAAGGCCATTGCACTACCCACACAGGTTTATCTATCAACCATTTTAAAGGTAAGGCTGTTGGTGCCTTTGGAAGATCAACAGCTGCTGTGCTCTGTTCTTGCACAACTTAAGTGGTAAGTGATTATTCTTTATAAGCCTTCTGACGTTTTTCCCAGAAATGTGTTAATTTATGGTTTGTTTCTAACATTGATAGAATGTTAATTTGAGCTGTCCATTGTTGTAACAAATCATATCCCACATATTAATTGCTATGTTAGCCACATATGATATTAATATTCTTCTCTCCTTTTGGCCCTATACATTTGACCCATCTTGTGCTCTACTTTACCTAAGATAAAGTTACAGTACATAAAAACTGAACATTTATGTCCTGAAGAGGCCAATTTGGATGCCAAAATTCTAATGTAATTATTGTTACATCTACACCTGTGTCTACCAGACATTCAATGACATCATTTATTTATATCCTTATTTTGGTCTTTGTTCATTATAAAAGTTTTCCAAAATACATGCTTAATGGTTTCTCCTGAATTTTTTGTCTCTCTTCTATAGCTGATCTATTATCCAGAGCAGTGTGGTTGCTTACAATAGGCATTAGGTTCTTTAATTGTTCTGGGAATGAGTTTCCTCTTCACTATCAGGGAAAAACCTGAACTGGATTTGACATAGGGACCTACAAGAGGCTCCTCACAGAGTTTTCTGGTGGCAAAGGATTACCTTGAATATTCCTCATTGACTTACATTCATTAATCCAGTGTCTGCCTTTGTCACATCTTCCACACAATCCAGAAGGAAGGGGTATTTGAACGAATCATTCCTAGAAAAAAAATTGTTTCTAGGAACACCCTGTCTACAATCCCTTTTTAAGGTGATCTGATTGCCATAATTATAACATTTGAGATTTTGAATTCTCATCAAACCACTGGAAATTACCTCTCCTATCCATGCATCATTCATGGTCATGAGATTCAACATTGTTTCTCAAATTCATTATTTCAAATAGGCTGACCTTGCCTTTAATCTTTTTGCATAGATAATTGGCATTTTCAAAAGCCAGAGATTCTATTATTGTTTGTGTATCTTCTGAACTTGGTATTATTCTATTTACTGATGATGTCAATCTTTGTAAGATATCTATGAAAGTTTCTTTTGGGCACTGCATAACTTTAGTAAATGATTCAATCTTCTCTCCTACTCCTTCAATTATCGGCCAAGCATTCAAGACTGCTACATGGCATAGATCCAGGATGTGACTATCATATAGAGATTGCCTTTCTATAGTAACTCAATTTCCTTCTCCATGAAATTGATCTTGGGTGATTTCCATAGCTCTAGCCTTATGCCATTGTTCAACAGTCTTAGTCTAGTCTCTGAACCAACTACGCCATTGTAATTATGGACTAGGTTCTAAAACAGCTTTAATCAATTCTATCCAGTTGTTAAGGGATAATTCTATTATAAACTGATCACGAGTTTAACATTTGCTTCACTAAAGGTGAGAGCATGCCATATGAGTCTATTGCTTCATTGAATCCCCTTAAATCTAACATTGGTACAGAAGTCCATTCAGTTCTTACTGTATCATTTGCAATTCCTGTATGGGAACTGGGTGTTTTAAGATTGGTTGTTGAAAACCTTAGATTTTTCCTATTTATTCTTATAATGCAACGCTAAAATTTGTTCTCCATTAAATTCCTCTGTCTGGATTTGAAAATCTCTGTTATCTGTTTAATTAAGCTTTTCAAAGGCCTGCATTTTAGCACTTAGACTGCCCAACTTCTTTAGGGATAAAACAAATATGATAATGCTAATAATGTTTACAAGTGACCTTATATAAACCCCATCTAAATTAGTTATTGTCTCATTTAATCATTCCAGTTTCAAACTGTCTAGCGTATTATCATACAGAAACCCAAATTCCCCCATTGTAATTTCTCCATTTTAATATGGTAAAAATCTCTCTTTTATTTCCTTTCAGGGGCTGGTGGGAAGCTTTAGACAGTTGATTTAGTCTGCGATAGTCTACATGACAAAAAGCATGGAGAAGACAGGGACTTGGTAGCACTGTGAATTGGGAACTGTAAAAACCATGACTCACTGTGGTGGGAGAACTGGCTGAAAAATTAAGGGAATCTGCTGTTTTCGCAAAAGACCCAGGTTTGGTATCCAGCACGTACTTCTAGCCATTCACAACTGCCTATAACACCAGTTGCAGGCAGTCTGATGCCCTCTATTGGCCTCTTCAGGCACCTATCTGTATGTTATACACATACACACACAAATAGAATAAGAAATAAATCATACACAAACACACACATAACAGATATTTCTTAACTCTCAGTCCCAATGGGATGTAACTTCAATTGGAGGTGACCTGACATTTTTCAGGCTGTGCGATCTGGCCTCTTCAAGTATTAGGGCAAGTAATAATCTAACATTTCCTTCTGAAGACAACATCAGAATTAATGTGCTTATTCTTGGATAGTATACCTGCCACCTTCATTCTTAAGCATAGTTCTTTCTGCCATAAAATTCTCAGGACACTGGTTTATTCAGGAATCCTCTTTTCCAGAGGGCTCCAAACGCTGGGTCAGAAGATGATTTAGTTGGATGTTTGGTAACTTCATTCAGGACATGTTTCAGGGTTAGCAGCAATCACCTGTCAGTTCTTTCCCAGGATTCACAGCGCTCATTGATATTTAAAACCCAGTCTGCTTGCCGTGAGAAAACATCGAACTGTACTCAAATGATCGGTCATTTCTCCTGTTTAGAAGCAATGGTTTTCTGTTCAGAAACGACAGCTACAAGATCCTGTCTCTGCAGCTGCTGTCAGCACTTCTGTTCTGTAGAACAACCTTCCTTTAGTCCTTTTAACTGTCTTTTCACTTATTTTAACCCAGTGCTCCACATAGCATCCTATGAGTCTATACAATATTTATTTGATTCACATCATTTAAAAGGCTATCTCCATTTTTGCATTGATTTGATTTTTTTTCAAAAATTTATTTTAGTCTTGTTACATTTTACAACCACTTTAAGATTTATTTTTATTAGTGTGTGTGTGTGCGTGCGTGCGTGCGTGCGCGTGCGTGCGTGTGTGTGTGCGTGCGTGTGTGTGTGTGTGTGTGTGTACCTGGGTACAGATGCCTACGGAGGCCAACAGAAGACATAAAGCGCCTGGCGCTGAAGTTACAAGTGTTGTGACTCGAGTTCTGATACTCTGAAAGAGCAACAAGTGCTCTAACTGCTGAGCAATCTCCCAAGCCCTAAATACTTGTCACTTAACTATGGTTTATCAGATTTGGGTTCTTGTTACTTCTTAAGACATTCTTTCGTTACTCTTTCTATTTCTCCCTCCTATTATTTTATGATAACTGGGACAGTTTTCATTTATTCAGGCCCAACAGTGCTCATTTTGCATTGATCAGATTATTTAACCAGGCAGTGATGCACACCTTTAATCTAAGCACTTGAGAGGTAGAGGCATAAGGATCAGGTGTTTGAGGCCAACCTGGGATGTATGAGAGGCCCTGTCTCTAAACCAAACAAAATAAAGCAAAGCACAGGCTGAAGTCATAGTTCAGTTGGCAAAGTGCTTGCCTAGCAACCCTGAAAACCTGAGTTCCATCTGCAGCACCACACAAAGGGGAGTTACGGTACAGACTGGTCAACCCAGAGCTCAAGATCAAGAGATTCAAACTCATTTTTGGCTGTGTAGATATTTTGAGATTAGCCTGGAATATATAAGGCACTGTCTAAAATAAATTAATCAAACTATAGAAAATCTCTAAGAATTTCAAAAAATTAAACTATAAAAAACCCAAAATACAAACTCAATACAAAATATGTCGTGCATTCTATTACCTGAAGGTGTAAGGAAAGTAAGACACACCCCTGAAGAAGCACCGCTGGTCCAGTAGATTGGCTCAGGTCTCAGAACTCCTCAGGCACCATCCCCTGGTGCTTCTTTTTGGTGCCAATAAGATTTAAGGGATACTTTCCTTTATATCTCCATAGTCAGAAAAATAAACTTTCAAGATTTATTTTCTTATTTTAATTATATTCATGTGTGTGTGTGTGTGTGTGTGTGTGTATGAAGTCAGGGACCACAGACTTCAGAAGAGAACAGCAGATTCCTTGGAACTGAGTTACATGCAGTTGTGAGCCACTCAATGTGGGTGCTGGGAACTGAACTCTGGTCCTCTAGGAGTACAGTACAAGCTTTTCCAACTGAAGCATTTTCAGGGCTCTTTTAAAGTTACTTTCCTTTATGTATTATTACTGTCTCCCTTTAATTTATATAAATGGGCATGCATGGCCCAGAAAACATACAGGGGTCAAAGGACAAGTTTGTGGACATGATTCTCTCTTTCCCCATTTTTCTTGGTACCAAATATTGAATTCAGGCTTCTGAGATTGCACAGAAAGCACCCATACCCATGCCATCTAGATAATCCGGTAAAGACATTCTAAATGAAAGCTCCAAATGCATCTATCCACTGTGTTTGCTGATGTAAGGAACCGGAACACTGGTGGATTATTCTCCCAGTACGCTGCCAGTGACCAGCATCCCTGCTTATTGCTTTTAAATCTTAAGATTCTCTTTTTTAAGTTTCTAAAATAAGAGGAATAATAAGTGTTCTAGCAAATGAAGCAGGAAACAGCATGTGGAGCCTAGGTCTGCAGTCTCAGTGACCAAGTGGTAGAATCAAATCATGGAATTTAAGGACACCTTGGACTGTGTAGCAATGCATTTTATATATATCTAATATATGAATATTTATAATTATATATTACATAGATGATTATATGTATACTCACACACATATAAGAAATTGCCAAAGACAGGATACTTATGTTGTGACTATAGAAGCCCCACTGGCTCATGCATTTGACATTTGGTCACAAGCAGTTGGTGCTATTGAAGAAGACTGCAAATATATTTTTTTAATCTAGCTTTCATATTTCTCAAATAGGAGTAATCCTTGAGAGTGACAGCCAGACCCATTTTTGTCCCAGTCACTCCACTTCTTGTACAGTCACTATGTGACCAGGCCCTTCACAGATTCTTCTCCTGCCTCCATGACTTCTCAGCCACAATGAATTGCTCCCTCCAAACTGTGCACCAGAACAAGCTATTCCCCCTTATAGGTGTTTTTCAGGAATTTGGACACAAGAATGAGAAGAGTAAACAGCACATATATTCAGACCCACGACCCAGAGTCAAAACAATAAACCAAACCCAGACAAACAAATGAAAAACGACTTTAACACATTCTTCCACTACAGAAGCTTGCAAAAGTGAGTGCTCGGTACAATATAACTCCCATCCTAGGCAAAGAAATGGCCTAAATGAGTAGGTTTCAAACTCTTGCAATGGGGGTAGGGTGCATAATATGAGTGGCAAACTCAAGTGCAGAAATAGTAGTAGATTGATCTGAGATCCTAAAACCCAATTTCTCTCAAGAAGGCGCTGCAACTGCTGAGAATGAGCATGCTTGAGCTACTCACCTATATTTAGTTACTGTTTAAAACACACCATGGCAAACAAAGCCTTGTAAACATTTGTGAAAGATGCTGACATCACATGTAATAGTTCAAGAAACAAAAACTGTTTGCCTTAGGGTGTGGGCATTGGAAATGTACTCAGAGTTTACAAGCCAAGATCAAGACATTGCCAAGGCTTGGATCCTTTCTAGGAAGCTAGAAGACCAAAGTCCCCATTTTCTGATTGACTGGGAATGGAGAACCATTCTCAGATGTTAAAACCTGAAATGTTTCTTGGCCCTCAACCTGGTTCATCTCCTGTCAGCAGAGATTTAAGTCTTCTGAACTATACTTCTGTGGCCATCTTAAGTGTCAGTCCTATTTTCTCACTCAGACAGGAAAGATTTGCAAAGACATATGTGATATATTGTGTTCACTTGTGTGGCTGCCCAGTGTGTTAGCTCCATATATGATTATATTGAGCTCATTTGGATAGCTCAGTGTATTGACTACTTTTCTCACTGATCTGACAAAATAACTGAAAAAGGCAACCTAATTAAGAAAGGACTCATTCTGACTCACCTTTTAAGCGCATGTGAGGAAGGCATAGCAGTAGGAACATGAGGCAGCTGCTCACGCTGAATGCTTGCTCAAGAAACAGAGGTAGGTGAACACCAGTGGTCCACCTGCTCTCGTTTCATTCAGTTCAGGACTACCGTGGGATGGCAGTGCTCACATTTAGGACTTGTCTTCCCATGTCTCTTAATGCAGTATGGAAGAGCTCTCAATGACATGCTCAAAGGTTCCCTTCTAGGTGATACCTGTCATGCAGAGTAAGTAGAATATCAGTATTGACCAGGGAACCCAGGAGGATCTTTATGCTTTCTTATTTTTTCATTAACAGGCAAAAGTGGTCAAATAAGACACTTTACTTATACTGGAATAGATTCCTTATAACCTTTACTTCATAGATGCACACACAGCACAAGATAATATGGAGCTAGGAATAGATAGAAATGAATGTGACCCCTAAGTTATAAAGTTGAAACTATTTAAATTAATGGGACTAGAGAAACTAATCAATAAATGGTCTTAAGACATTAAGATAATTTTGCAGTTTAAATTGACAATAATGACTTTAGTTCTCTCCAAAAGAATAAATAAAGATAAACCATGTTGCAACTTCAGATCTCTAAAACAATATATATTGCATTTGCACATATATTTGTGTCTATATATATATATATATGTATGCATAAATAATAAGGTACAAGATTTGTATCTTGTTTTTTATCTAAAACAATGTACAAACACTGTATAAAATCTTTGATGAAAAAGATGCAACTTGGTGGTTGGATTGACAGCCCGGTGGTTAGTAGCACTTGCTGTTCTTACAGTGGGTCCAGGTTCAATTCCTGGCCCCCATGTTGGGCAGCTCACAACCACCTCTAACTCCAGCTCCGCAGGATCTGATGCCGCTAGCCTCCATGAACACCTGTACACACATGTAGATAGAGATGTATCCATAATTAAAAATAAAGTAAATCTTGAAAATATACAACTTGTTACTTGCTTGGATTTCATTCTAGAACATCTGAAGTGTGCTTTGCATGATTTTGTGTGACTCAGAGTGTGTGGTGAGAAACCACACTTAGTAGGTTAACAATAGTTGTGGAGGTCTCTCTGTGTATCTGTCTGCACATACGGCCACACTCAGATGTACATCATGACATGGTGCATATTTGCATGACTGTGGCTAGATTGCTAGAGGAAAAATAGCAAAGTTTAGAGATTTCTTGAAAGTCTTAAGAAAATGAAGGCTTTATTTAGGAATTTTTGAGTGAATGTCTTTGAACATCCAAAGAAACCCTCTAACCTTATCTGGTTATGATACATTGTGTTCCTCAGACTATTTTTACTATAATAAATGACAAAAAATTATCAAATTATAAAGAGAAGAGTTTTACTTTGGCTTACAATTTTAGAGGTGGTCATTGGTGTGTTTTCCGAATGGCAGTATTTGAATTTCAACAAGGACCAAAATATCTCCCTATAGAGATGTCAAGACAAACAAAGTACAGCCATCCCATTCGAGTGCATCCCTTCTACAAACCAAAGACTACAAATTGCAACTCATAAGTAATGGTTCCATCAGTTCACAGTAGCATCTCCCTGATAAGCAGATCTGTAATCTACCAGCTTTTGAGAAGTAGCAAGAACCAAGCTATACAATAAGTGGAGGGTGGCTTGTTTTATCTAGTAATGCAATGCACCCTCAAGATGGAAGTAACAAATGTTTATCTTTTTATTGGAAGGTTATGTGCCTTCCATTGTTCATTTTTGCCTGGATAAATAGACATCACAGAATCTACAATTGTTTTCACAAAGACATTTCTATTCCACTTACAACTGACACTAAACAAAATCTCCATATAAGCTAATTTTAAAAATATAAAAATAACCTCCCCTTTACTTTGAAGATGACGGAAGTGCAAGTAAGCCCCACTGCAATCCTGAATGGAGAAAAGAGACTTTTACTCAACCTTCACATTGCTTTCTTTTCCTGTCAGTATAATAAAGAGTAAATGGAAACACTTAATGCCATCCTACCACTGAGCAATGGGACATCCATTTGCTTGTATGAAGATGGATGAGTTAGGTGACCTACCACTAAGACAAATAGAAATAAATTAATCAGTTTTATTGAGTCTTTGGCTTTTTTCCACATTAGAAGTACCAAGTCAGTCTGACATATATGTCAATCTCAATTTCATAGAAAATAGCATTTGACATTATAAACTGACAAAAATAAGTCTTGGTATGTTCAGCAATGCCAATCAAAATTGGTTTTGTTTATATTTACAACTTTCAAATGAAAAAATAATTCACTATTCTCTTTCATCTGCTGGATTGTCGAATTCATCTCTAAATTTTCAGGCAGAATTTTTAGGGACTAAAAAGCATTTTCAAAGGAAATGTAGTTTTAATATTTAATTAATGTATTTGGATGTGTGTGTGTGTTCATACTTGTGGACATGTGTATGGAATCCTCCTTGTTTGGTGAGCTCCTCAACAAGGGTGCTGGAAACTGAACTCCAGGCCTCTGCCTAGTGACATTTGAATTGGTTTCATTTGTTTACTACCTGAGAGAAAGGAGGTTTCCTGACATTTGAAATCAAATATAATTACAATTTCAGTCTCTATAAATAAAGGACTTTGGGCACAAAATCTGGCTCCTTAGTTAATAAACTGTTTGTGAGCACATCTTCTTGCTGTCACAAAGAAGAATTGAGGGATTAATTGCTAAGCCCTAAGCCTACACAGTATTTACTATTTCTGTGAAAGAAAAGAAAAGTTGGCAACTTCCTTCCTGAGGTCAGGTATAGTGACAATTTATTTGTAATTTAGCAATTGAAGCTTGGCTGAAGATCAGAGTGCAAAGCTAAACCACTAGAAGTCAGGGAGTGATGTTACGCACCTTTAATCCCAGGACTGGGGAGACAGAGGCAGAGGGATCTCTGTGAATTCAAGGCTATATTGGGTTATACAAAATTAATACAGAAATAGATCCAGGTGGTGGTGTCTCAAACCTTTAATCCCAGTATTAGGGAGGTGGAGACAGGGGTGTTATGGCTGGGCAGAGAGAGGACTATAAAGGGGAAGAGACAGTAACTCATTGGAGTGTGGAGTCTGAGGTTTGACAGAGCCACAGTGCAGTCTGGGCAGTCCGAGGATTGCCCCTTCAGTGTGAGCATCAGCAGAAGGAAAAGGTCTCTCTGGCTTACTGCTTTGCTTCTCTGACCTTCAGGGCCATCTTTATTTATTAAAATACAAATGAAATGTCACAACAACCTAGAATCTCCTTGAAACACCCCGTGCTGCACCTACTTGGCTTCTACCTCTACCCTTTTGGATTCTGTTCTTTCTGTTTGGCTCCTGGTACTTCCTGTTTGGCCTTGGCATACCTAGCACCTTTAACATTCAAGAAGTTATCTGAGTACCTTGACTTCAGTTTGTGTTGTATAAATCACATTGGTGACCAGTTCAATTAAGTATGTCATGTGTGGGGCAGAAAAGAACCATCAAAATGTGTAAATTCCGTTTTCAGATCTTCCCCTTGTCCCCTCCCTTGTACCCTCCCTTGTCCTTACGAGAGCTCAGGAGACTGCAGAGGTTATACTTCAGACAGCACCTCTGGGTGCTTTTGGCCCACTCTTACTTCTTCCCTGGCTACCTTAGACATATTCAAGCTCATCTTGAACAAATAGTAAAAGCTGTCAGCTCTTCCACTCCTAGTGTCTGCAATTTCATTCCTTGTTATCTGACTGTTTCTTCCTGGGAAAGAGTTGTGCGTTTATCCTCAGGGAAGTCCCAGTTCCTGGTTCAGGATGCTTCAGAGCATTTGTTTTCTCCTCCTACACAGACCTGCAGAGAGAACCCAGGGCCTAGAACAGAAAGTGTGAAGTGTGGGAAACGGGCTGTGCTTCTGAAAGGGAGAGGAAACTGCTGCCTTTTTTCTACTTTAAAACCCCTGATATCTTCTTTGGGGGACAGGGAGATGACTCAACTTGCAGAGGCCTGAAGACATGAGTTTAGTCCCTGGGACCCACAGGGTTGAGGGAGAGCTGCCACTCAGAGTTGCTCCTTTACCGCCACTCTGACCACCCCATGTTTACCATGTCCCGTATGCCTCCATTTGGCAAATAAATAGACTATTTTCTTTATAGATTGTTTTTTATAAATTGTTCTCTATAGATTGTGCTGGTTTAGTAAGTTTGTGGTTGTATATTCTTCTCAAATAGCACACCTGTAAAGTCTCGCCAAAATGACTGCCCAAATGTGAGCTGAACATGGGGTGATACCAATGAGCATCCTAAAATGAACAGAGAAAAGTCTGTAAGGCCTCAACTCTTCACCAAGAACTTTAGACTACTTAGAAGAGCTGGGAATGGGAGGGCTAGTCTCTCTTATGGAAGAGCACATCAATTGGTTGTCCACTAAAAAGTCAGCACTGAAAACATACAGAAAAAAATAGCATTATATGGACTCAATGGAACATATTTAGGAATATTGATGTGATAAACATATGGATATATTAATACATATGTGCATGCAACAACAATTGATGGAAAATGAGACTGAATTTGAAGGAGAGTTGGAAGGGGTTTCAGGAGGATTTGGAGGAAGGAAAGAAAAGAAACATTAGAATCATCTTAATCTCAAAAAAAGAAACAAAAAACAAATTTATTTTTCTTGATTTATATTATACGAGTATCAAAATTGGCATAAAGTAATTTGTAGTTCTTTTCAATATAAATTTGTAATTTATGTTGATATCATATAACTTTCAAAATGTGAATTTAAAACTTTAATGCCAAACCATGCTTTCTTTTTAGTATATATTTTTCCTATTATGTTTTTCTACTTGTATGTGTTTATGAACAAGTTGAATCTTTGCAAAACCAGGAAGGACCTTTCCTATTCCATTACTCCAACATTTTTGACTGCATCTCAGGCAAATTCAGTGAGCTCAAAGACAAATTAAACACTTGGCTTTGCTTATAACCCTGTTTGCCTTTAAAAGGATGCTAATTTTCAAACTCCCTGCAGATTGATCTCAAGCACAGATGTGCACAGCAGTAAGTGCACACTATGTAGGCTTGCACCTTATCTTCCAAAGTAGCAGTTGAAAATGGCTCTCAGGCTAATTAGCTCTCAAAAATGATTTAGAAGGACAGGAATTGGGAAAAGAGTCAGAGCTGGGCAATATGTTACTAAATTTCAAATAGAAATGTGTCTTTGGTAGAGTCTTTAAAAAGATTCATAGAAGAGCATGAGAATAAAACGTTATTCGGGGGTCAACTATCAATTCACCCACTGTCTTTCAAAAGATCCACAATTTGTTACAACTGAGGTCAAAGTTACAATGTAGTTCATTTGATAAATGCTTTCCTAATTTACTAATAGCCCTGGGTCCAATCCTCAGCATCACATATGCTGGGCATGATAGTATATGACAGTAATCCCAGCACTTGGGAGATGGCATGAATAGTCAGAAATTCAGGGGTGCCAAGGGTTACATGGAAAGTTTGAGGACAATTTAAGCTACATGATATCCTGTCTCCAATAATTAAAAAATATTATAGAGAGTAGTTGTTTGGGTGGAAAATTCCATCCCTAGCCCCCTCCCCTGGGAGTTGCCTCAGTCCAGACTCCACCTCCAGTGTTTGGGTGCAAAGTTTCATTCCAAGCCCCCTCCCCTGGGAGTTGCCCCAGTCTACACTCCATCTCAGAGAAAGCCTGCCAAATGATGACCTCTCCCCAGAGATGCTCAAGCCCACACCCACAGGCTATTTAAACTGTTCCCAGAGAACAAACATGTGGTTTTCTGGTCTTCCTTCCCCATTTCCTCTCTGAGGGCCTGGAAGACCACCCAGGAGCTCTGGTATCCATTAAACCTGGGTTATTTCTAATTCAGTTTGATTTGGCCTGATTTGGATTATTGCATTGGCAGAGAGGTTGATTGGGATGCAAAACTTTTCAGTAGTGTTACTTTGAGCACCCAACTCTGGGGTTGCATAGGAGTATAGTCTACTGGCCCCATCCTCATTCTATTCCTAACCTCAACCCACTTTGTCCCGACTTCTTTTAATATCTGCAGTTTCCATGACATTTGTTACACACATAGGTCCTAACTGATGATTTAATCACCTCTGTCTACACCCTGCCTCATGGGTGGGCTTTAAATTTGGCATGGTGCCTCCTTGTTTGAGATGGATATTGTCTTACTTAGGGTTTCTATTGCTGCAACAACACCATGGCCAAAAGGCAAGCTGGGGAGAAAAGGATATCTTGGCTTGCACATTTTTATTATAGTCCACCACTGGGGGAAGCTAGAAGGGAAGCTCAAAGAGGCAGGAACACAGAGGCAAGAGTTTAAGCAGAGGTCTCTTATCGTCTTACTGGCTTGCTTGCCCACTCGCTCATTCTGCTGTCTTACAGAGCACAGGGCCTCCAGTCCAGTGACGTCACACACAAAGACCCCTGCCACATCAATCACTAATTTAATNATAAAATGTTCTACAGGCTGGTCTACAGCCCAGACTTTTGAAGGCATTGTCTCAATCAAAGTTTCCTCCTCTCAGATGACTATAGTTTGTGTCAAGTAGACATAAATCAAGCCGGCACAGATGTCTAAGAAAGTTTCTAAGAAATAGACTCCTATCTCCTTAAAGATGTCTTATTGAGCAATAAGATGATAAGACTGACAATAGCCTGCTCTCACAAGTTCTGACGACATGGGATTTTTCTCTAGATGTCTGGGGTTTATGCAGTTCATTGTTGTTGTTGTTAGGGCTTTCCAGAATACATGATTTGAGAAAGTACCTGAGGCTGTTTCCAAAAGAATAATTCTGTCTCCACAGCCCAGCACTAGGTCAAGCTCTGGGATTCCCATTGCATAGAAAGAAGGGGGATTGTATGAGCCACAGGGGTCAAAGTTATGACATATGAACAAACAGAGACTGCTGGCCTGAGCTCATGGAAGTTCACTGGGTCAAGACTGAGAGCTGGGGAGCCTGCATGGGACTGAACTTGGCCATTTGCATGTGTGTGAAAGTTGTGTAACTCAGCCTGGTTGTGGGATTCCTAGCAGTGAGATCAGGACCTGTCCCTGATGCTTTAGCTGGTTTGGAGGAACCCATTTCCCATGCTGAGGTGCCTTGCTGCCCAACCTTGATACAGGGGAAGGAACTTGGTCCTGCCTCAACTTGATGTGCCATAACTTGTTGATTTATATTGTATGTCTGCCCCTGTCTGTGTAGAGAATGAGGAGGAGTGGATGGGGGGAAGGTAAAAGGGAGGAGAGCGGAGGGGAGGAGAGATAAGGGGGAAATTGTGATTGGTATTTAAAATAAATGAAAAAATTTATTAACAAAAACAGGCTGGAGAGAAGGGTCAACAGTTGCACTGGCTGCTCTTCCAGAGGTTTCTGAGTTCAATTCCCAGCCATGACATGGTAGCTCACAAGCATCGATAGTGGGATCAGATGTCCTCTTTTGTGTTAAAGTCAATAGAGCACTCATATGAAACAAAAGACGAAGAAGGAGGAGGAGAAGGAGAAGAAAAGAAGAAGAAGAAGAAGAAGAAGAAGAAGAAGAAGAAGAAGAAGAAGAAGAAGAAGAATTTTCTCAAGTTTTGAGAGTCTTAGAACAGAGAAAAATTAAAGAAAAGATTGACAAACTGCTGTCACTGTCACACTGCAAACCACTACCTCACACTTCCACATCATAGATGCAAAGAAACTTATTGTTGATATGTATGTGCTTAAAAATCACCCTGGGGTCTGAGGATACATCTTGGTCACAAAAGTATCTGTTATAGGAACATGAGAATCTGAATCAGAGCCCAGTATGCATGGAAAATCTGGGTATGGTGGCCCTTATCTACAATCCTGGGCATGGTGGACATGTATGTAACCCTGGGAGTGGTGGCACATGTCTGCAACCTGGACACTTGGTGCGAGTGGGTGAGAACAAGATGCTTCATAGAGTTCAAAGTTTATCAACCTTGCCATTCAGTAAACACTGGATCCAGTGAGAAACCCTGTCCTAAAGATCAAATAATGTGGAGATAAAAAGAAGACACATGCACATGTACATACCCGACATGTGAATACATCCAAGTGCTACATACACGCATAACAATGGGGGGGTGTATGTGTTGGAGTATATGTGTGTATGTTTGATGTATGTATATTGGGGGGGCGTGTTTTATGTTTTTAATATGCATACTTAGTTTGCCAAGGGCCTAGATTCTTTCTCTAGCACAGTGAAATAAGACAAGTATTTCTGGCATATACTCATCAATTAATTAATTAATAATTATTAACTAGAAGAGTATAAATTGAAATAAAAGATTTTAATTTTATTCTTTAATCCATAAATTTAAAAATACCTTCAAAAGTGATCTAGACAAACTAAAGGAGATTATTTAGACTTTATGATATGTTTTTTTTCTGATTACTACAATATTTGGCCTGGTCTGTATAGTTTGGAGACAAACAGAACCTGCTTCAGATTGAAGAATCACTAGCACAGACTAGTGTGTTCATTACTTTCTCACTGCTGTGACAAAACATGGGACAATCACAACTTAAGGAAGAAAGAGTTGATTTTGACTCCCAGGCTTCAGGTGCAGTCCATTCTTGCAGAGAATCATAGCCCCAGGAGAAGGAAGCCACTGGCCACAATGGACCTGCAGTCAGGAAGCACAAGGAAATGAGGACCTCCTGCTCAGCTGCGCTTTCCCTTTTACTGCAGTTCTGGCCCCAGCCTATGGTGTCATTCTGGCCCCAGCCTATGGTGTCATTCCGGCCCCAGCCTATGGTGTCATTCCGGCCCCAGCCTATGGTGTCATTCTGGCCCCAGCCTGTGGTGTCATTCTCATTCAAGGTAGATCTCCTTACCTCACTTGACTTAATCTAGAAACTCCTTCACAGAGATGCTCAGACACTTGTTTCCAAGGTGATTCTATAGCCTGTCAAATAGATAATATTCGACCATCGCATACTACTTCTCAGCTCCATCCTTTACCAGCTATCTTTTCATGGACATGTGAGCTTTCCTCCTTTGCTTGCTGAGCATTTAATCATTGAACCCACTAGCTGGGATACACATGACCCTTACATAAAATGGCATAAATTTTGCACAGGCAGATGTATACATCATCACTGTGAGACTCTGAATTACTTGCAATTCCTGATGCTATGTATGGCCACACCTCTCTGTGCAAGCCAGATTACATCTGATCTCAATTCAGCAGTGTGGGAGAACATTCTTCAAATTTCTAAGGCTTAGGGAAAAAGTAACAAGGACAAAATGTCTGTGCTTGTTCAAATTAGTTGTTCCCTAAATGATTCTTTTCCATGGCCAGTTACATGCAGAAGGATATAGTGTGGGTTACAATGACAGATCATTACATGAACATCATATAGCAAATTTAACAAAGGTCATGCCTTTTTCACCCGGGAACAGTTCTGTTCCACACACCCTAGAACTGGTTCTGATAATTGTAGCATTTTTAATTCCTTCTGGTTTTACTTGCTACTCCAACCAAGTCCAAGCTCTTAATTCAGGGTGCTCTGTACTTGGTAATAAGCTGCAGTTGTATTTCCCCAGTCCCTTCCTGTTTTACCTTAGGTTGTCCTCCACTGAGAAGTACCTGCATCCTGCTTAGCAGAAAGCATGCTGCTGGTGCCCTTTCCAATGAATTGCCTGTTTCCAATGAGGTGCCGGTCTGTCAAGATTGGAGTCATGCCTTTCCTTAGTCAAGATTTTGCCATCTAATCAAAAAGAATCAAAAATAATCAAAGAGAGAAAGTCACATGGAAAGGAAACCTATGCTATCCTTTGTTCTAATTTTGGAAAAGAGGAAAATTTTCTTTTCTTATCATTAAATTGATTTTATTTATGTTCCATAAGCACTGTGATGGCTTTCTTGATTGTCAGCTTGACTCCATCCAGAATGAACTACAATCCAGATACAGAGGACACAGGTCTGGGAACTTTTTCTTGATTGGAAGTGGGTGAATCCACTTCTGACCCTGACCTATGTGGTAGGAAGACACACACCTTTGAACTGGATCTTGAGGTGGGAAGACACTCTTCTAATTTGGGTCACACCTTGTGCTGGAAGTCTATAAAAGGACATAGAAGAAGGAAGCCTTTTCTCTTTGCCTTCTTGCCCTCTCCTTGCTATGACATCCATTGCTTCAGGGGCATTAGAGCCTACTTTGGGGTTTGAGCAATATAGTGAAGAACAGTTGAGACATTCAGCCTTGTTGACTGAATAACTACTGATTCATAGACTTTCCACTCACAACCAGCCTTTGTTGGAATAGCTGGACTGCAGCTTGTAAGTCATCCCTATAAAACCTATACGTGCGCTGTTTAGGTGCTGGACTGGGGTGAG
>LOEQ01006655.1:39391-64510 GCA_001685075.1 Bramus lutescens | reverse complement strand
GGATGAGTGTTCCCCTTACTCCACATCCCCTCCAGCAAAGGCTATCATTGGTGTTTTTGATTTTAGCCATTCTGACAGGTGTCAGTTTGTATCTCAAAGTTGTATTGATTTGAATTTCCCTGGTCGCTAAGGAGGTTGAGCATGGCCTTAAGTGTCTCTTGGCCATTTGAATTTCTTCTGTTGAGAATCCTTTTTTTCAGTTCAATGCCCCATTTATTAATTGGGTTAATTAGCACACACAAACACACACACACACACACACACACCTCTAAATAGTTCCTGATAATCAAAAGCACAGCAGTTTTTCAGAAAAGTAAATTTAGTTTCGGTTAAAACTCAAAATATATAACAAATATCTGTAAGCATGCTTACATGACAAAATAAACAGATAAATGGAACAAAAAATGCAATTCTCTCAAGAATCAAGACCCTAAGTTATTTAGGAATGTGGAAGTTCTTAACTTCTCCAAGTTTCATATAGTAGGCAAAATATATATATGGATGGGATATTCTTTTATGGTGGGAGGGGTGCATTTTCATGTCTCTCTGCCTTTGTCTTTTCTCCATCATCAAAACAAACAATAGTGTATTTAATATCTAACTCATTGAAATTTCAAACATTCCTGCTTGTTTTTCTTTAGAATATACCATTTCAAAGGAATAGTCATTTAAGAAATGCAATGTTTCTATAAGCATATTTTCCTCAATGTTGGTCACATGACAGTAGCCCAGAGGAAGAAGTTTTGGAAAACAACTGTAGAAAGAGCCACAGGCTGCAAAGGCATTGCTCCAGGGATGTGTAAGAATCAGCATGTTGATCCTGGCTCTGGATTATTGTTTTTCTTCAGCAAAACAAGCAACAGAGCCTGTGGGTCATGGCTATCAACCAAAACCTCAGCCTTCAGGAATCAAGAGTATGTGAAATCTTGATTCAAAAATCAAATAATAAAATAATGAGTTGAATGATACAACACAAGCATAAATATAAAAATATTAGTTCATCTGTCAATTTATGATTCCCCATCACACTTCATTTATAACTTCTATTTGCTGAAATGTGGTAAATAGATTTTCTATCCTCATTATTATTTTTTCCATAATGCTTTTATGACAATCAATTGAATGCTAAGAGGTCTCTAAAATCACTATTTTAAGAAAGTTAACAAAAGAAAATTGTTTAGACCTGAAATAATGACAAAACTACATTTATAATATTTAAAAATAGTTTCTAGTATGTAAAATATTGCCGTTTCATGCGGTTATGTTTTAAAGGATGTCCTAAGTTATTCAACAAAGCCTCAAATTGGAAGTGCTTCTGTTTTTCAATGAGGAATCCAGAATGATTGGGTAGGACTAACTTTAACACAAATAATACTATAGAATGCAGCTTTTCTCCCTCTAAAGATAATAGCAATAATTATATACAGTGTTATATGAATAATATAAATTGAATATCATTTTAATAAAACAAAATTGTACAATATTTATATTCATAATTTTTATATACTATAATAATATAATATGTTATTATAATATTAATAATATAATATATTAACAAAATATATAACAATAATTATGCATATTTTTCTCAGTGTTTATAACCCACATACTTAATACGTCTCTATATCAAGATGATCTCACCATGAGACCACACAATATTTTTACTATTACTCCCTTGAACAGTTACAATACTTAGAAATACTAAAATATAGTAATGATTTTCTTGTCTTCAATTATTTCTATAGCAGCGATAGTTGGTGAGCAGAAGGATGGCCCAGAACACACCAAGATCAAGTGCTCAGCACAAAGGAGATTTATTTACCCTAGAGGAACAAAGTGCAGGGACTAAGGGAGAAGACAGGAGACAGAAGGCTAGAGAGGACAGAGAAACAAATAACAGAGAGAGGGAAAGAATATTTGTCAAAGGTATGGCAAAGGAATGTCTCTAGATAAGGAAGAAACAGCTGTGATCCATAGGTAAATGGCAATTTATAAAGAGAAAAAGGGAAACCTCTTTTCTTTCTTAGTAATATTTATTTCAGTAATATAATCACATGTTTAATTTTCCCTCTTCCTGATCGGAGCCTTAGCTAAAGCTTTCTTTTGTATCTGTAGCTTTCCCCATTTGTTTAATCACAATGTGCTTTGTTTAATATTTCAGGGCTGTTTATCAAGACACCTTAATTTGATTGTTTCCTTTCAAACTTGTCTTCACCAGGTGTTTCCTGACTGGAGCACATTTCCCACATGATAAAATTACAGATCTAATTAATGCCTTTAAGGACATTGGTGCACAATTCACACCTAATTTTCTGCAGGGGGCTTATTTAGGTGTTTAACTAGGTGGAACTCTTTGCTGAGGATCCCATTTGCATACAAAGCCCCCTTTGTTCTCTGTAAATACTCCAACGCAGGAACAAAGAGCATATGCACATTATTTGGTATGCTGTTTGTTAGCAAGCAGAAGAAAACTGAAAATAAATGCATCTGAGCCAAATCCTATTGGAACAGAAACAAAATTTCCTATCAGATGAAGTGAAATATGAAGTCCATGTCTTTGAAACAATGAGAATAATACTAAGTGTCTGAAAAAAAAAGAAGATGGGGGAGCATGAAAAAGCAATGCAAAAAATGCAATTTTTAAAAAATCGAATCTGAAATTTATATGGAGGATCTTAAGAAAAGTGTGGCCTCAACATGAAGTATCAAAAGGAAATCAGTAGGTACAGGCTTGCTGAATGCTGGCCAGAAAACATTTTGTTTTTTCAATTTTTCATTGCTCTGTGTTAACCTTACATGGACTGGATAGGGGATCTTGTAGGACAAGTTTCTCAATCATGTTTTATGTCCAATCTAATCTACCATGAGACCCTAATGTAGATGTCTTAATAGTCCTAGTAAAACAGTGGGCTTCCTATTGAGATGTAAGCTCTTTAAATCAGAATTTCTTCAAGCCATAGTGAAAACCAAAGACATTTTAGACCAATTTCCCTTACTCTACTCAAGCGCAATCTCTATCAGTCTTTTGACATGGGTGTTTCTTTCTCAGCAATTGTAAAATGCTGGAATGGAATTAAAATAGAATGTTCTGGTCAAAGTAAAGGGAGAAAAAGACCTTATGGAAATATACTGGGCTAGAGAACAAAAGCTAAAACCGTCTCAAAGAGACAGAAGTTCAATGGTCCTCAAAGAACAGAGAGAGCTTCAGGGCTTGAGGCCAACTACGTTTGCTAATCAGCATTACTCCACAGAAAGTTAAGTAAATGTCCTTCCTCTTCATTGCTTACGTAGTTAAGGAATTTGAAGCCAGGTACACAGTCAAGTTATGTTCTTCCTTTCCTCCAGATGCCAAGGAATACAGATTCTGCTTCTTCTGGGATGATCAACTCTACAACACATGGCTCTAGAGAAGAACTTTCCACGTCTATAAAGTTTCCAAAAAGCTTTTCAAAGTCTTGCATTTCAAAGAAACAAAGAGAAAAATTACAATGAAGAGTTTTCCCTTGTAAGTGCCCCGGGGAAAGTCAAGTCAAGGCCTAGAAGGATGAGATGGTTGTTGAAAGGTTCATTAAGGTGAAGGAGACTTTCACGTTTCTTTGGTTACTAGACAAACAAAATTGGGAAGAAATTCAACAGCTGCACCTTAACAATCTTTCAGCCTCCACACATTATCTACAAATTACTCTTAAGCAACTACTTTTAAGATTTTGGTGCCTCCTCTTTTTAAAAATTTTAATTTTGATTGTATTCATTGTACATACTACTATTGTACATTGAATTTATGGTTCCCAAGCTCCCTACCATTCTCTCCTTCTTCCCTTTAATCCTCATTGTTCAACTAGCAATGTCAGCTAAGGTAACATTGTGTAAATATTGTACAAGGTGAGGCAGATGTCAATTTAATCTATTATTAAAGTGATTGTCATAAAGATCAGAATTATAAAGTATATAGTTTACAGTCTTATGACATTTTCCCCTCCAAATCACACCTATATATTAGTTCAAAGATTTTAAGAAGCCCAGCTCCCAGAAGATTACAGTGGGAGGAGGTAAAATCTAATTCTAACTCCTATGAAGGACTGACTACCCAATGTGGGAGACCAAGAGAAAATACAATTATTTATGATTCTATGGTAGCAGCAATGGTTCTTTAAATCAAGTGGAGATGCCTTTGCAGGCAGGGCCAGCTATAAACAGCAATGCAGGATTTGAACTCTGTAGGGAGGTTTTTCAAATGTTAATTTTCAGTCTGGAATATTTTTATGACTTTTTTGCAGACTGATATTATCCAAGTGCATCTCATGGCAAGGATTTCGGTTTTTTTTACAGTGTATTATAATTTTAATTGCTTCCCCTCTTCTTTGTTAGATAACATTTGAGAGCAGAGTATAAATCATACAGTCAGAAACTGCTTACAAGTGGAATAAATTCTGAGAAGTGCATCATCAGATAATTTGTTCATTAGATGGATATCTTAGACTGTCCTTTTGTAGAAAAAATAATTTGGAGTCATACTTGTGAATACACATACACACAAACACACACACACACACACACACATATATATATATAATTGAGTGAAGTTATATGACATGTGATGCTTTATTATTTCTGTTACTTATGCAAAATTTTGTATTTTGACTTCGCTTTAATTTAGATACCATTTAAATAAATAATCAATTGTATGGTACAAAGCACACACATATTTAAGAAGGGACATTGCAAACTCTTCATCTCTCTTGCTTCTAAATATTCCCTGCCTTCATCAATAACTGATTCAGGATGTCCTGCTGTATGTTGCAAATATGTGTTGCTTTTATTGGCCTACAGCATATCAGAATACAGTGTAGTGATATTTCATTTGTATTTTAATAAATAAAGCTTGCTTGAAGTTCAGAGAGTAAAACAGCTGCATTAATCAGCCTTACAGACCAGGCAGTGGTGACACACATCTTCAATCCCAGTAGCCACACAAGTTTGCCATAGAAATGGGGCAGCAGCGGTGGTGCACACCTTTAATTCCAGCCTTAGAGAGGACATTAAGATGGGAGGAGACAGCTCTCGGACACAGTCTCATTCTGAGATTCCTGGAGGCAGGGGATACGACAGAGAGGGCCCTCCTTGAGATGGCTTCAGTGAATCAGCTCAGCTTTATTCCAGAGTTTAGAGAACATATATACTAGGAATCTTTTGGGCAAACCCTAATTTCCACGAAGTGGCATACTACTATTATAAAGCTTTGTATGCGGCAGCAGGGACCTATTGTAAAGCTCCTAGTTACCATGTGTGCAGCAAGGGGAAGGATTCCAGAAGGAAACTATGCCAAAGGTCGCACTAGAGATGAATCAGGCAGTCAGCTTGAGAGACAGCTTTCAGATAAGGCCAGTCCTCTGGGTCTAGAATATTCTCCAGATAAGGGCAGGTAGAGAGCAGGAAGTCCTCGCTGAGAGTGAGGGAGTCCTCCATGTTGCCAACCTTAGGGAAAGGTGCCAAGCTGTGGCAGACTGCAACCTCGGACCAGCAGGTCCTCCCAAAATATCTCCAGTCATTTTCCTTGTAGAAAAGTAACATATGTTTCTCGTGAATAGACACACAGAATCCCAAAACTATCTTTTTGCTTCCTCATACATGTTAGATAATATCTTATACCCTGCATATGCAAATTCTGCGTTCTAACTTATTTCATAACTTACAGATGAATGGATGCATGTGCAGATAGAAGAGTTATTTCCAATTTTTTTGTTATTATACAAATTTTAGCAATGAATAAGATTACAGATGAGATTTTTCAACCTCAACTTGCTATTATTAGATAAATCCTTTCCTGGACTTTTAGATTCTATCTGCCTTTACATAACTTTTAGTGTATAAAAAGATCATGAAATAGTTTTGCCCTTCTATTTTCAATTATTTTGCAAATTTTTGTTTCCTTCTTTGCTAACTAACCACACCTCTCCTGAATATTTATAATTCAGTTGATAACTGACAATTTGGTGACAATTCATGAATGTTTTGTTGTGGTGGTGGTGGTTTTATTTTTAATTCCTTTTATAATGTTGGGCATTCTCATGGATAATATTTTCAAGTAAAATAACCTTTATGTGAGTTTTGCTTTTACCAATACTATTTTAAGTAACATATGCCATATTTTTCTTACTATGACATTACATAGATGCTCGATTATTCTGTTTTTGTTGTATTGTATATCATGTTTCATCTGGTACTATATATTAATTCAAGCTTCAAGTGAAAGGATGGAAGGGCTATGGATTCCTCAGCTTTCATTCAGGCCTCTTTCTTCTTTTGTTACAATGATACATCCTTTGTTCTAACAGTTGTTGTGTGGTGACCACATCAGTTTAATTATCATTTATGACATTCTGTGCATCAGAAACCCTTTCATTATAAATCATAACTTAGGTCAACTCCAGGATAGCATAGAAAACATCTTCTCTTCATCAAGTTCTCATTTTAAAGGAAGTCCTTTCTTCTCTGAGTCAGACCGGAGGCCTTAAATTTTTGTTACCTCATTTGTCTCTCATTCTGGTTCCTCAGAAGTTTGAATTGCTACAGGCAGTACACATGAAGATCTAAAACTGGGTTGACAGCTAAGGAAAAATTGCTACGTCATCTAGTAAGTCAGGGCAAGCCTTTGAGATCGCATTTCACATGAAGTAATGAAAGTTTTGAGAGTGTAAAGGAAGCTTGAGAAAGAGACAGGATGGGAAATATGTCTTCTGCTAAAGAAGGAGACATAAGTGAAAGAGAGGAAGGAATTTTCCTTTCTCTACTATTGTTACTCACAAGATATGTAAAAAGGCATGTTTTGAAAATTTATTTGGCATATTTTTACAAAATATTTAGAGAATCCTTTGGAAAATCACTTCTGAAAAATTAATTTAATAATCTTTCAAAGCTTAATTCTAGAAATTTATTTTAATATAATTTTCTATTCTATATTTGGTTTGTAAATGGCTTATATTTATTTGTTTAATGAGTTATATTATGGGCCTAGATCACTTAAAGTTGTTTGATTTAAGAAACTGAGGTTCCTCAAACCTGGGCCACCTAGACATGTTTAGTGTTTACCCTATCAAATCAATCACCTTGTAGCTTCATCCTAAGCAACAGGTTAAACAAACATTAAAGGGAGATCCTCTTCCCGACATGAATGTAAATAACTGAAATATTTTCGAAGATCTGTGTACATGAGCTGTGCAAGGAATTCTGAATTTCAAAATTCAAGCTTTCTTTCTAACATGAGTTCCCTAGAAGGATCTAGAACAGTGGTTATCAACTTTTCTAATGCTGCGACCCTTTAATACAGTGCCATATTATTTTTGTTGCTACTTCATAACTGTAATTTTGCTACTGTTATGAGTTGTAGTGTGAATATATATGTTTTCCAACTGTCTTTCGCCACACTTCTAAAAGAGTCATTTGACCTACAGAGGAGTTTCAACCCAACGATTGAGAATCACTGTTCTAGAATAAGCAAGTTTTGAACTAATAAGAAACAGAGTTCTGTTCTATGTGATGTCTTGTGAAGAACATGCATAATTCACAGAACTTAAATAGCCAAATCCAGTTGGATAGTTAAAAGGCTGCAGAATCATAGGCCAAAACCGAAGTCAGTAAACTTTTGTCATTTAGACCCTTCCTCTGTGAGGAGCGTTTCACGCAATCAACTTTCAAAATGGACAGCCGGATGCTGTTTCTCATGTATTCCTCATCTGTAACTCTATTTTGACTTCTTTTATAGGTAATTAATTCTGTCATTCCTCTTGATCACTCTTCTGAAGCATTATTTTAGACTGCCACCACTAGCTTACTACAGCAACAACTCAGATGTTTCTGTCTTACCTGTGTCTTGTGCTTAGCCCAGCCTATTTACTATCTGAAATGTTTCCAGACTTCTAAACTTACCGTGCCCCATCCTAGTTTCACATATGAAATTCAAATGTTTAGAATAAGAAAATGGTCACATATCTATCTGCCTTTCTTAGCTGCAGAAAGAAAAGGAAATCTAGTAGAAAGTGACTGGAGATGAGCAGGTCTTACCTTCAGGTTTAAAGATCTCGATCTTGTATTCCTGTGTGTCTTCATGGACAAGCATACATGTGCACTTGCGCGTGCGCACACACACACAGACACACACACTAGTGTACACATGCATTTTCTCTGTCTTCTCAAACAGAAAGGACACCAAACAGATTTATTTATAATGAAATACTAGTAACACTGTTCTTAGCCATTTCTGGAGCACTTAAAAAAAATTCGTAGAAAGCATTAAGTCATAGACAAAAATACAGTTCAAAACATAGACCCTCAAGCATTATGGACTGGAGTTGGACAGATATTTTAAAGGTTGAGTCTTGGACCTTCAGAGAACGCTGCTTTTATATTTTGTACGTGCTGTGAGAGGCACCGGTTTCAGAGACTGCTGTAAAATTCACCGTGGCTGAAACATGCAAATCAGCACAGAATGTTTGCTGCAGGGTAAGTCATAGCAATGCCGTTGAAAGAGCCTGGGTATGCGTATCTCATCGATGACATCTTGAGCTCTGTTAATCAATTCCTATTTGAGATAAATGCATCTGCTTGTATCTCAAAGAGCTGGATTCACAGAGCCGTGACTAAGATATTTCATAGATGCTTCCCAAGGACTTTAAAAGACAAAATGATAAAACAATTTACCAAATCTGTACTGTTAAACTGAAGAAAGGTTAAGAAAATTCAGAGGCTTCTTGATTTTCCTGTGTAGTCTGCAAATTTTAACAATGTTCCAAATTTGTACACTAATTTCTGAAGATATGACTCACGGCTGCGATGTCTACATTAGAGCAATAAGTAGTGACGATTTCAGTCTTCGAAAAGTAATACATCTCAGAATTGCCTCCCCTGCTGAATAGTTCCTTCTAAATATTTTAGAAGCAGAGATTCTGTGCTAAAGAAAAAGGGGAACAAAAACTGTCTGACAAACAAAGGAGAATGTATTTTTTTTTATTTAGAAGGAGGCACTGTGGAATGTAGATTACAATTACACACAGAACTCCTGAGCGCTACTGATAACGTCTTTCCTTCAGAGCCTTTCTCTCCTAAATCATCGATAATGGAGGCCACAGGCATTGTGGAGTAAACCCTGAAGCTCACTGCAGATACACTCTAAAGAGTATCATTTCTATGGTTCTGTTAATAAGAGAAGTAAAACCCATACTATTATTTGACTTTCTTAAAAAGTACCTTTTCGTGTTTTAAACTCTCCTGTCCCACATATTTGCAATTATTTGGCCCTTAGCATTTTCCTTGAAACTGTCCTCCTCTTCCTATTTCTCCTCTTGTTCCCATTGACATTTTTTACTCCATAGCTCCTAGCTATCCCTCAACCACAAAGATAGTTGAAGCAACATCCAAAAATACCAGCTCCCAGAAGCTGCTGGTTCTGTGCTTAGAGTATAAAACAGGTCTCAAGCCTGGGTAATAACTGAATTCATGAATCTCAATTCCCAGATGACATTAATAGCAGCATAGAGCAGGAAGCAGAGTTATGTTAATTTCTGCAGGTAATGCGTGAAAGCAGATAGGGAATGCTTGAAAGGTCAACATCTGCTGTCATGCACGAGTGTCGCAAAATGTGATTGGCCAGTAAATGTCAACACCATGTTCTAAAATCTACATGCCACCCTTTCAATTTAATCTTAGCTTGCAGCCCAGCTAACAATCATGCTGCATGTTTCAAAAGCCCTTGAATTCTAAAATGGAATTGTATGATTGCATTCCCATGGCAATAAGACACCTGTAAATTACAAACGTGTCATTTAATCAGCATAAATGTAGGGAGTTTGTGCAGCCACTGTGAATTTTTTTTTCGTTATCTATTTTCAAGGGAGGCTGAAGACCTCTTGATGATTATATACCATACTGCAGGTTGAACTGTTGCCATGGTATTATGTTCTGTTCTTTTACAGAGTGACTGGAATGCAGAGCAGATAATGAATCTAATTGATTATCCTCTGCACCACACAGATATTCTTTATTTTTTTCCTTTTGTTTCCCTCCTATTTTTCTAGCCAGATTGAATTCAAAAGTATCAGTACAGTGACAGGAATGACTGTCATACAGAACAAGATCCACCTTATACAAATGAATATGGATAAAATTATATGCTTTGAAAAATGTCTGTAACCAAAAGAACATGCATAAAGATCAGAGGGGAAAAATCACATTTACTTCACAGACTGTCAGATGTACAAATGAGGGGGGAAACAGTAGGTTATCCCTAAAATAGAGACCAGTCTATAGAGTCATAGCATCCTAAGGTATGAAGGATATTATTTCATTAACTGTCAGCTAAATTAGTGAATCTCAGATATTCACAAATATTTGCATCCCATTTATGAGCACCATATTTCATAAATAACTAGGACCAACATCATTGTTAACTATTATTGACATGCTGTTGCCAACTGAAAGACAGTGGCAGCAGCTTCAACCACTCAGTTTAAGTTGAAGAATGGTTCAATAGTTGACAGTGAAACTATTCTTGCAAATTAAGGCTCCCAACACCTAGGTCAATTTGTAACTACAGATCTCGGGGGATTCCAGATCAGCCTGTACTTATGGGCACATAGACCCACATAGACATATAATTAAAGTTATAAAATAAAAATTCCCAAACAAATTAATGTAAATGACTCTTATTTTGATACTCTGCCTAAACTGATCAAAAATTGAATTTTAGCCGCAACAATTACCTTTGGCATTTTGTTTTTAGCCAAACTCATAGTTATCTTTAGATTATATGGGTATTCCCAACCGGATAATTTTCATTTGGAGAAAGAAAGTCTAGGGAACCCAGGTGCGAAGAATTTGCTATTGAAAAATTTCTGAACTAAATCTTTAAATGAATGTATGTAGTCAATGAGGGGGTTTTTCTGAGACACACAGCTAGACAAGGATTATGGCTGGAGTCCAGCTTATTTTACCCTTTCTTACCTGTTCATTCTACTACTCAACTTTTGAGTGGCGTTTTTCATAACACAAACGACAGTAAATGCATAAACACAAACAGTGGAATCTTTCCTTTCCCTTAGGAAGGAAGAGGTGCAGGAAAATCTGTTTAGTTTCTACTTTGAATCAATGCTTTACATAAAACACCAATGAGCTCACACTTGATTTGTTAAATATACCTGTTTTCAAAACTTTGTATTTAGAACACACACAGCCTCATTATGAAAAGAAAAAACAAGGTTTGGTGTGGCTCTGTAGAATAATTCAAAGCCTTGAGTCAGAAAGTGCCTGACAAAATTAGGAAATTTTAGTAATTTAAGAAACACAAAATAAATAAGTTCAATTTAAATAATAACTCTGATTACAGAGTATAAAGCATGAATTTATTATTTTCTAAGAGCATTTAAATTTCTTCCTTCCTAGTGATAATATGCTATTAAAGGTGAGGTGACGATTAAAATTTCCAATTTTCATTGTACTTAAATATTTCCTAAGCACCAGGAATATCGGGTACATCTTTTCTCTCTCTGTCATAAACTAGCTAGGTAATTCCCCCAAATTCCATGTGCCTCAAGTGTCCTGTTGCCCCATAGGCAATTGGGTCCCACAGATTTCTACCAGTTTACATTTAATTCAAGACAAGCATGGCTTCACCTTCCCTTCACCATCATCTGCCTCACACATTCTATACATCTACAACATAAAACCACATGAATTGCAAATGAAACCAACCAAAGGCAATGGTAAGGATGACCAGTCTGTCAATGAAGGAAAGTGCCCAGGTATAATGTTTCCCAGAGCCCTCACAATACATTCCAGCAATTCTTCTTTAAGAATATGAAAGAAGAAATCCATTAATGTTTCCTTTTAAAATATCTGGCATAACACTCAACTTTCTAAAGGCTTAAAGTAGTAGTATTAAAAATAGGGAACTCTGCCAATCATTGAGATTGTCAAGTGTACCTTCCGTATGTAATTGTTTCCGTGTTTAGTCCCCATTATACTAACACACTGTGAAGCTCCATCTGGAATATATTCAGTGCGGTCTTTGTTACAGACATCTTTATAGATGATCTTTCCTGTGTTATCTTTCTTGATGAAATTTCCAAATACAGAGAGCAGCAACAAGAGTTTTTCACACCACACGACAGCTTCCCTTAAGGAATCTGTATCTAAGAGTCTTCCCAGGGACCTCACGCTCACCATGTGCAGAAAGAAATAAAGTCTGTTTTGCTTTCTCTTTTGTATTTTGTTTAGTCACTTACTGATTTCTCCTAAGCTAGAAGCTTAAATTATCTTTTCTTCCATTTTCTATACCTCTCTGCAAAACGGCTCTAGTCAACATACTATAGAGCTTCTTCCTCATCGCTCTTTATAACTGCTTACAGTAGCTGGAATCAGACTAAATGCCTAGCAACAAAGCCGGAGCCGATAGAGAAAAATGTGTGAGTGTAAGAATGATATATATTTCCCTATCTCTATCTTTGTATATCTATCTATATATCTATGTAGATGTGTATCTATACATATATAGTGAAATTACATGCTGTTGAAAAGAAAAATGAACTCATGGCATCTCTACAGGGAAGTAGAAATGATTATATTATGCCAAATAAGTCAAATTTAACAAATTTCTAGTCAAATTCCATATATATATATATATTAAAATTATGCCAGGTGGTAGTGGCACACACTTTTATTTCCAGTATTCGGAAGGCAGATACAAGCAGATCTCTGTAAGTTCAAGGCTAGCCTGATCTACAGAGTGAGTTCCAGGACAGGTTCCAAAGCCATGCAGAAACCCTATCTCAAAAAAAGTAAAATTATATATCCACATATAGAAAACTAGGTGTTTGCATTCATATGTGTGTGCTTACAGGATACAAATCTAGAAAGGATGGAGAGGATAGAATGAGGGGCAGGAAAGATTTTGTAGAAGGCACAAAGAAGAAAATGGAATAGAAACACAAAGATGACTCATTGAAGAAAAAGGACCAAGAGTGAGGAATGAATATGAACAATGCATAATAATTCATACGACTATATTAAAAAAGAAACCCATCATTGTGTGTGCCAATCTAAGAAATTAATGAAATAGAAACAATATCAAAGACACATGCTAACCTCGATCAGTTCACTGACATTCATTACCCCATTATATTCCTGACTGTCAAGACAAGTGTTCGGAAAATCCAAGACAATTTATGAATATTTTATTTTTCTGTCTTTTCCTGCCTTGGATTGTGCTGTATATAAATTTTAGGGACACAATTATATTCGGTAAATTTCTACTCTCCAAATTAAGATCACAGTCTTCAATTTGTTTTCCTTTCACCTACTGCCTTCTTTTTCCCCATGCCTTCCCCTTCCTGCCTCCCTTCCTTCTGGCGGTGACTTCCTCCCACTGACCTGCCTTTCTTCTCACTGTTCATGTATCTTAAGCTCATCTGAAGTAAGTTTTTTTCCAAAGACTCTATGTCCTTTACTGTTCTCTTGTCCCAACTTCCTATGTGACTTCTGGGGCAATTTGTCACTATAAAGTGGCAAAATGTCATATGCTTTAGAAGAAAACCAGCATCATCTGTACCCATAAAAGAAACAGTATTTCATATTGTTGGAGAAAGTGTGGTAGTTAGAAAAAGGGCAGGAAGTAGAAACTTTAAAACAAAGATTGTTTTTAGGAGCTCATGTCATACATGGAAATTACTTTTTCTGCTACACAGGTTATTTGCTACTGTATTGAAAGACTGTCAAAGCAGCAGAATGCTGAAGCTAAGATCAGACATATCTGAGAATAAGAGTAAAAATAATATAACATATTAATTAATGGATCCAGAACATTACAATAAGCAGTAATAATTATGCAAATGCTATGTTCCTCTTACCAGGTGCCCAAGGACGTACTTTTCATATTTGTTAGACATGAATCTAAATATACAAAAACTTTATCAGCCAAAATTCCCTCTATTTTTAAATAAGGCTATTGGCATTTAAAGTTATATCAGTTGAAGGAATTATAGCAAAGTTAGTTCTTTTTAAATTTTTAAATATACAATTACCCTTCTTCATATATGCATCCAGGATAAAGACAGAGGCACTAAAAGGTTTACTCATTTTAAATTATTTAAAATATTTTAAAAACAATGATGTATCAGGACTTTCTTATTTAAACATTTCAATATTGTCTTAAACTTATTCTATGAGCTAAATTCGAATATGGTCACCATTTTACCAATAAAATGACATTTACACCTGCAGATTGAACACTCTCATATATACCAAAACACATACAGCATATATTTAACCATGAGAGAACTATGATCCCCAATTAAAGATTCCCTGTATCATTTGCTATACTTTTGAATATTCTGCCTTTAAGAACCCATTTCTGGATGCTGCCCTATATCTTCTCTTGAAAAGGAGATTGAGTGGGTCTCTTCACTACTGGTGATAAGAAGGAGAAGATAAACCAGAGAAGTCATTCTTGCCTTTAGGGATTCACCTGGCAAATTGCTGCTTAAAGACTCCTGTCAATAAGTTAACTTCTTTACTGTCGGGAGCAATTCTCTCCTGCCGGGAAGATGGACAAGATGACCTAATAGATCTTTTCTCATCTCAAGATCCAAAGTTGCTGGTGAAGAAGTGAGCAAGAGCACAGAAATGGTGTCTCAGTCTTGTCTATAAAGTTTAAGCTTTTTCAATGTTTAAATCTTATTTTATATTTTAGTCATTTGAAAATAAAATTTCTTTTTTCCTGCTTTCTTGTATACTGCTAACGTTTAAAATAATGATAGTGATTATAACATAGTTCTGGATTTAATAATAAAAGGTGGAAACTTACTCTGTAGATTTTTTTGTCTCTTATTATTGGTATTATTTCAGACCAAAGCTTTCCAACCTTTCGTGTCCACATGTATCAGTCATCAGATAGTTATGGCAGAAGAGTTAAAGGCTAAAGCGTTGCAAGAAAATTGGGTTTTGTGTATCCCCTCCTATTCAATATTTGTGTTACCTTAGAGACATAAAACTATCCTCTTTCTGTGTCAGTATAGTTACCTTAGTATTGGGGATACCAGTGGTACACACATCCTGGGGTTATAGTGAGGATCAAATTAATTCATATATATTTAGAAGATGCCAACCCATGCCAAGTATTCTGTCTGCTGTTGTTGCTGCAATAATGCAAGTAGTTTCTGTAGTAGAGCTTTTATAATGTTTTACTCTTAAAAATACCAAATTCTCTTACTATAGACATTGAAAGAGAACCCTTATACCCACAGATAAATAGTGCTTCTAATTAATCCTCATCAAAGAAGCCATTATATATCACTATTGGAAACCATCAAACACACACATTCATGCACACACACACACACACACACACACACTGACACACAAGAAAAAAAGCACAACTGGACTGAATGAAGCAAGGAAAAAACGTAGAGAGCTCTTCGCCAGTGTTTATATCTACATCAGAGCTTCTACGTTTATGGCTCAGGGAACACTCTGGAAGAGGAACCAAAACAAATATGCTAAGAGCCAGAACACTAGGAATCCTGCTGCGAAACAACAGTCTGTCTAGAAATTGCTGCATAAACAGGAAAAGAACAATGACAATATCAATAAACATGCTAACATAGAAGGCAGGAGGATTTTGCAAGATTCCACACTACAAATTACTGCCAATCAATGACTACTGGGAGAAGGAAGATTATTTTCTCCTAGGAATATGTCCCCTCATTGGATGTCCTAAAGAGTGGGCAGCCTTGAAATCATATAAATGAACAAACACCAGTGATAGACTCAGCATGTGTGTGTGTGTGTGTGTGTGTGTGTGTGTGTGTGTGACAATAGGCTAAAAGAAAATGAGGCCATTAAAGAGAGTGGGGACTGTGGGAGGTGTTTCAGGTATGGTGGCTGGAAGGGGTTATAAGGACGAAAGTGAAGGAAGAAAATGATGTGTTTCTATTTAAGTTAAAATCATATTAAAAAGAAGAAAAGGAAAGGGGAAAAAGAAAACACTTTAAGAAGCTACAGGTTCACAAATTTAGTATTCGGCTGTTGTCCTTTAAAAGTTAGAACAATAGTGTTGATTGAAATAGGAAAGTTACCAAGTCACAGAAGATTTGGGGACTTACAACAGTGAAGTTATCTTGCATGCATGAAGGAAGTGTTTGCAGAGATTTCTAAAAGTGATAAATGCAGGAGTTTCTGGAATTTTGTTTTGTTCTATTGATAAATTATCTGCAATGAATTACAACCCTTATTATATTTCAAGTGACTTTCATTAAGTTGACCACCAGCACTGAATACCTGCTCCTTCATTGCCATCCCTTCACGGGCTCTAACAAGAGTGTGGCTCCTACGGCTCAGAGCTCATACATCTCCAGGACACAAATTGTTTATCTTTTCTTAGGAACTGAACACCTCATGATCTAGACTATGAATTGCTTATAAGTAGTAACAGAAGTTTCTTAGTCTTGGATTTTCTCTCCATATATCAAGATTCTTGATATGGAAGAGGTTTTTAATAAATGTTTGTACTTTAAAATTGATTTTCAAAACTGCTTTATCCCAAGTCTCCAATGACAAAGTACTCTGTCTTAATACCTGTTAGTATTGAATCCAGGTTAAACTGGTAGTATATGACTTACTAAAAATATTTTTTAAGTAAATTGTGCTTTGCCTTTGAAGTTTTCCAACCTTCAGAGATTCAATATGAAACCACATTTCAGTTTGTAAAATAATGTCATGCTGTTGCCATATAATATTGTGTTATAAAATCTGTTTCTGAAATGCCTGAATCAGAGATTTGGGTACAGAAGGACAAGGTCAGACTCTCACTGAGTTTTATGATGTGTGGCATGTAGTAGAAGCATTGTCTATATATCCACTGTATAACCTGTACTATTAACAACAAAGAGTTTTATTCGCTTAAACACTAAGATTATTACAGATTCCTTGAATTCTTTGAATGCGTCTTTCCCTTTTCTCTAAAGATTTAAAGTATGCTTTATCAGAGACAGTTATGAGCATACAGTTCTACGTGATGTCCTCGGGAATAATGTGAATTTCAATAAAGGAAGTGCTTGGTTGAGAACATTGAGCTTCAAATTCTCTATAAAGAAATTTCTCTCCAACTGTGGTGTTTCAGAGAAGTGCTTGAGAAAACTGTTGCTTTTGTCCTTGTACCTGAGTGTATAAAGTTGCAAGGATAGTCACCCAATGTATACCTCTCACATGCCTGTTGGGGACAGCTTGTGATGATACTGCATATCCTCCTTTCCAATCTTTTCACTAATTCCTTTAAAATGTGTGTCTTATTGTTGTTTGGTAAAAGATAAGCAATTATAATTTTAGCATCAAATGTTTCTCTATTATTCTTCTCATTGATTCAACTCAGTATCAAATTCAGCAGTACAAAGGAATCAAAATATGTTCCCCAAATTAGCCACCTTTCTTCTCCAAACAGAAGCTTTCTCTCTGAATGCACCTTGCTTTGATACAGTTTTCAAATAACTGGAGAAGTAATTCTTAGGATGACCTGCCTATTATTAATTCCCTTCAACTTTCCATCTCCCGCCCCCACGCACACACACTCTTGATGCTTTTCTTTTCTTTCCTTCTCAGTGTTAACCACAACAGAAGTGGGGCATCTGCTCACAAGAACATTTAGATTGCTAATGATTCCTTTTAACATCTGTCGTACTGCTACTGAGCAGTTGTTGTTTCTTTAAGGAGACTCAAGGGACAAGACCCATGTCACCTTAATAGTGGGGATGTTTTGAAAGTTGTAAGCCCTGTACCTCTGGGAGCCATCCAGAAGTGCCACTGTGTACGTACATAAACTTAATGCTTCAAGTTCTAGAGTTTTTCTTTATCTGTTGTGTTTTTTTTATTAGAGTACTTTGTGTCTGGTTGTTATAATATTTGCTTTTACTTGTCTTTTCTCCCTGTTATTCATTATAATTTCACTTATAAAAGCAAAGATACTAAATACAAAATAAATCTCATATCTACCATTGTATTGTCTGTGAACCTTTTATAAAAAATTCAAGTAGATTTTTTATACCAACAACTCAATCTGTTTGATAATTCATAAAAAATTTAATGGAATACTGACTGGAGTCATATTTCTATTTCCTTTTCAGTCAATGTATTGGACTTATTCATAAATACATTGCATGAGAAAGAGTAAAAATTATTTACTTTTCAATACATCTATCCAAATTATCCTGAAAATCTGGTCCTATTTCAATACTGCAAATACAAAAATGTTTGTTCAACATTTTGGCTACAGAAACAAGAATTTATTGGTGAGATAAAATGTTTTGACATATTAATAAAAAGAGCCCTCTGTTAATTGGATATAGTGGTGATATATCTGGAAGAATTTTTAGAAAGCCATGAGTAATATGACATCAGAAACACACCCAAATACTAGGTGGAGATGGCAGTGCTGTCTATTTTCAGGTTTATTTTCCATTCAGTTTTAAGTTTTAACAAAATGTAATATCTTCAGGACATTGCTCTTTTGAGTTTTATTTCTCAGTTGTGCTTTTGTATACCCATATGTTATAGATATATAGCAGGTGGTGACTTCTCTCCTATTACAAATAGTTTTTCTATTCTCATTGTCTTTAATCTGTAAAAAGCCATATTGCAACCTCTGGTGGATGAATCAATCATGACACTAATAGCAATTTTAAAAAAGATCAACCAGTGTCTATACAGGAATAGATATATTTATAAAATATCTTTTACTTTGCATGATAAGTGAGCACTCTAAGATCAATACTATAATTTGAAAAATAGTTTTTTTCTAATACTGTAATTCATAAATTGTAGCTTTTAAATAAATACCCTCATAAAACTTCAAGTTAAATTCAATAATACCAACATTAAAGAAATTAAGGACCTGAGTTCCTCATGTTTCATGTTTTATTTAGATAAGCATAGGTTGGGCATAAGTTCTCTGACATTTTAGATGTTCTGCTAAGGATTTTTTTTTCAAAACCTTAAATCACTCATTGCCTACGAAACTAACAAATCGACAGCTGCTCTAACTACATGTCTCCTCTAGGATGAGGCAGGAGATTTCATGTCAAGGCACAGAACTTAAGAACCGAATGGTATTGGCTCCTCTTTCCTTACTACTTATTTTGTGAGTAATATCATATTGCTACTTTAATAAGCATTGGTTATAAACATCTGTAGTCAGTGAATATCCATTGGCATAAAAGAAATAATGGCTATTTCTTTTTTTAAAAGAGTTTATTTAATTTTTACTCTATGTGTATTTGTTCCAGTAGTGTCAAGTCAGTCGTCCTCATCAACGGAGACCATGAAAACCCAAGACAGACAATTTCAAAAGATCCTCCATATATGACATGCTTCAGCATTGCCAGGCCATAAATTTCAATTTTTAAACTTTCTATGTTTTTTGGTAATTTGTCAGCATGCATGACTGTGTAGAGGTGTCATATCCCTTGGACCTGTAGCTACAGACCATTGTGAACTGACATGTGGCTGCTGGGAATTGAACCCCGGTCCTTCTGAAGAGCAGCCTGTGCTCTTAACTCCGGAGCCATATTTCTGGCTCTAAACGCTACTTCTTCAATAGCCCCTATGCTCACATAGAAGGCTTTAAGGCAACACAAATGGAAATATGGCATCTAATATCTGTTATTCAAAGTCTTCTGATTCTAAGAGTGTATTACAAACACTTAGAATATTATATTTTTCAGTTACATTAAATTTCCTTTCATAATTTAGTTATTTAATTTTATGAAATGATATCTATAGTTTTAAAACTTAAACACAGATATGTTAAATATATGTTGAGTCGAAATTTAAAGATGTAATAATAGCAAGCCGTATATCATATACTTATAAACCAAGTAGTCTATAAACTAAGACAGAGGACAAAGAGTAAAGTTTAGCTTGTTCTATGTAGCAATATGTTCTCCCTAAATCTTGCATTAATATATATGTGTGTGTGTATACATATATACATACATATATATGAATTCAAAGTATATACATTTATATTAAGTCAAGTTTTCAGGAGTATATATTTACGTGTGCGAATGAATATAATTATTTATATGAATGCAATTATATATATGATTTTTTCATATAGATTTATACTCATATATATTTGTCTCAAATGAATGCACTTATTACTGAATCATCTCTCCCCCATAAAGTTACTCATAGTTAAGATTAGGTCCAGTGATTTTGATTCATGTACAATGATATGTTTTAGATTAAGTATAGGGGACTTTAAACAATCTAAAGGAGTCTGATACTATTTTAGGCTCCACCTCCACCAGTCAAGAGATCTCCTAGGTCAGACTTTGTTTCATCAGTTTCCTTCGTACAAGCTATCTCTCTAGACCTCTATTAAGTAATTTTAAGGCTTTCTCCATTCCTCATTTTTTCTTTCCTTACCATTTATGAAATGCACATACATTTTGCAGTTGACAGACTCCATCATAATAGCATAGATAACAATCAGTGAGAAAAAATGGCAGTGTATTTTACTGCATCTTAGGATCAATAAACATGGTAAGTTGGTACCAAAATACATTGAAATTGGTGGTATTGTTCCTAATTTTTCCTCTTAAGAAACAGCTGATACTTGATTTTTTTTGAGTTACAATACTGCAATCTATTCACTAAAATATTTAATTGGTCCTTTTTTCCCCTTTCAGTTTCCTTTCAGTCAATTTTCCAGGTTACTTATTTAAGAGAAAATAAAACAAAATTATCCTGAAAGATAACAGCTGATGGGAAAGGTGATATCTACTTGTGTTTATTATTCTTAGAAAGATGTTATCACTCATTTAGCTTACTTTACTTAGGGCACCAATCGCAAAACAATGATTGCAATAATATCCAACTTGCTGAACCTTTGAAAGTGTTGAGTTTACGTACATAGAATGGGTGAAGAGTTACAGCGGCATGGGGGGCCCCAAGTGCTGCATCCCTGTACAATTATACCCCATTGTGGATGACAGCATCATGAAAACTGCAGACTGGAGCCCCCTTTCTATAAACATTCTTCTTTATCTGATATATTTTAGTATCTGTTAAGGTCACTTGAAACTGGGATAAAACATCAGGGGATAATGTCTAAAATCCCATGAGAAGGTTCTGGTACTTTCCCTTAATCCTCCTACTACGGATTGTCAATAGTTTCACCACTGTTATCATAGACCTTTTGTATATTTTGCATTGCTCATATCATTTAATTGTCGTGGCTACTAGGCTAAGGTGGTCCAAATGATGAAGGGATGATCAATAATACTGTAACCAGAGGGAAGAAAATCATACGGCAGTATTGCTAGATCACTATATCACTATACTCACTGAGTCAGAGAACATTAAATATGATACATTCAAATATGTTTTCATAGTGGACCATCTGAAATCTCCTACCATATGCTTAGACAACACCAAACTGGGTGACCATGATTTCTACACAAATTTTAAACTTTAGAAGTCCTAACCCATTCAGGAAAACTTTTCATATGCATCAATATGACATTTAGTGGAGCTTTAGACAGCAAAGTTTATAATGGAGACTTTTGTGAGTTTCGTCTGGGCGTCTGCACATTCGTCTGGCAAAGCATCAGTTTGGCAGCCTCAGGCACTAGCTTGTCTTACTTCCCATTGCTGTCAGTGGGGGAAATGAAAAACATTATACACACGATGTGGCCCTGGGTCTGCTTTATGTTCAGAACTCAGTGGCGTAAAAGTTGTGTTTGGGGAAATCTTTCTAGAAACTTCACATCAGTAGCAATGACAAGAATGCCATCCATTAGCCTACTTTTATTCATTTGTAGGAGAAAACCAGGAATTGGAATTGGCAAGCCAATTTATGCCTTTTTCAACATTTACATCTTTGTATTTGAGGGAGATGGCAGCCCTCTCCATTTAGCACCACTCAGAGTCCCTTGGGTATACTGCTGTCACGCTGCTGAGTCTCAATGCCTTGTAGTGTCTAGTCTTGCTAGCTTTACTGCCAGGTACTCTATCTCAGAGGACATGTACATGGTTGCATATGTTCACAACCTCGACATAAACACATAATATTGCCATGTTTGTATGCAATAAGCACATCCTAAACAAAGCAAAGCTGAATCATCATTTCATACACAAAGCAAAGAAAATTGAATTATGTACAGTGTGATTCTGCTTTATGCTTATTTTGAATAGGCAACATTTAGAACTCATTTTAATCGTCCAACTCTTCAGAAAGGTCACAGTCATTATATGTATTTCTTGGACTGTTTAATTCTTTGTTCCCATTTACAGGGCTGCCTTCATTAACACTCAGAAATAAAATGATAGAAAAATTCATGGACGTAGGCACCCTTCAAAAGAGCAGTCCTTGCAAAGCCTCAGTAAGATGCATAACCACCATAAATATTAGGGAGATTTTAGTAGAATTTATTTTAAATTGTTGCTCGAAATCTTAAAATATAGTTTGAGAGGAACACTGAAATCGGCAAGAAATAAAGGAAAAGGAATACAGAAATTGCTACACAACCACTTTCTTCATTTGTATTTATTGTATTTGATCCTGAAGTTTTGGTAAAAATTCAGGCAGCTCTCAAGGAATATACATTAGCAAAGAAGATAAATAATAATTATTTCATTCAAATTTAAAGTTCCCCTGTTTTATGTCTTTGTTCATGAAACAGGTTTGAAGGAAAGCAAAGGCTAGCTCTTTAGCTCTTAAGCCAGCCAAATGTTTTACTCCCACCATGTGGCGGTGAGAATGTATGGCCAGTTTCTCAAATAGAAGCCATCAGAATTTTGGTGCAAAATGATTTTTCTCTTAACCACTGATGAAAATGGGATGGGTTGAGTCTGAATTTCACGATCTATTATATCTGGAGGCTATAAGCAGGTCTCTCTCTCTCTCTCCCTCTCTCTCTCCCCTTCTCTTTGAGGCTGGGTTTCTCTATAGCTTTGGAGTCTGACCTGGAACTGGTTCTATAGACCAGGCTGGCCTCAAACTCACAGAGATCTGCCTGTCTCTGCCATCCGAGTGCTGGGATTAAAGGTGTGCACCACCACTTCAACAAGCAAAGCAGCCATGACTAACATGAATGCTACTACAGAACAAATAGGGTTCCTTTGTTTCTTTGAGCTTAGACATAAGAAGTAAAGAAAAATTATAACTCTCTACACAACAACAAGCATTCATAACAAAATCCAGAGATAAAAGTAAATATTAAAGTATTCCCCCAAGGCTGGAGAGATGGCTTAGGTGTCAGAGTACATACTGCTCACTCCGAAGACCTGAATTAGGTTCCCAGCATATGTAAGATGTCATGCCAGCTTCGATATATCCAATGCCCTATTGTGTTATTTCTAGGAACATGCACTCAAGTGCACAAGCCCACACACAAACACACAAATGCACACAAAGAAAAATAACAGTCCTAAAAATTACTTAGCAAGTCCTGTTTATGGATACAGAATACAGAATATCTTCTTACAGGTCTTGAATTAAAATTAAGTGTAGAGAGAAAGCCGTGACTCGAGTGATGCTGCCAGGCAACACTCTGTGCAGAAGTATTAGGAAAGTTGAACTTGGCTGCTCTTTAGGCATGCCTTTTCCTTTTGGTGAAGAGAGAAATGTAAAAAAGGTACATATACTCAGAATGCTAGAGAAATTACTAAAGACCTTTGCAATCCAAGTAATCTGGTTTTTCTTATCAGATTATAATGCCATCTGTGGTGAGGCAGATCAACCATACAACCCCACTATTAAAAGAGAAAGAGAAGGAAGAAAGCCTTCATAGCAACTTTTTGGCATGCATGGCCAATGCTAAGAAATTTAACTGCAGCTCACCTTCCAGTGATGGGAACACACCTTGATTATGTCTTACTATCTGTGATTCTAAGAATCTTATGCCCTCACGCTTATATGTGCTTTTATTTCTTTTTCTTTTTGTTCTATTTGTCAGATTTCCTAATTCTGCTTCCTACTGGCTGGTCTGAAATTCTTTTCTGTGTTCAAACCACAAATCACAAGTTGGCTTAAACTGATGTCCCTGAAACAAAAAGGGCACTCCTTAGACAGCTAAGGAGTTGACAGAATAGAGATCTCTCACTATGACAAAAAGACTTTCATTTGATATCTTAAAATTATTATTATTGTTGTTGTTGTTGTTGTTAATTATCACCCCAAAGTGTCAAACAGAATTTTTGGGTTGGATTCTCCTCATACATGGATTTTTACTTTCTCCTAACAGAGTTTAACATCCCTTTTTTGTTTGAGAGGAACCGCTCAGCTAGGATATAAGAGCATCTTCATTTTCCGATAAAGCCCTTCCCTCGCCTTGCATCTTATTCAGAGTCACAGATGCCTGGCTCTTTGTGCATCATCATTGCTAGTCAATGTTTGGAGACACTTTCCCAAAGTTCTCCAAAGCTGATGTAGTTCAGTCTCAGATTAACTTGTGATTAGAAAAATCAACATAGGGACTCAGTTGCTCTTACAGGTAAACATCACCTGTTGCTTAGGGGCATGTGGTCAGATATCTTCTGTTGCCCCTTGCTGTGGCGAAGCATAAGGAACGGCCTAATTTATGAAAAAGAAATGTCTAGTTATTTTAAATCAGGCAGTCCCTTAAGAATATCCCTAAAGAAAAAAAAATTTGTTTAGAAAATGCTTCTTAACCATCCTTACATACATTTATACATTTTTTGATGCCTTCCAGCTAGCGTGGATCCCTGAAGGGGCTGTGTTTTAAGGGCACTTCAGCTCTCAAAGAGCCCAGTCTCAAATTTGTCTTCTTCCATTCAGATATCTACATTTTTAATCCTAAAAAATAATGAAGATGAGTTTTCCAGCACTTAACAATTATTTTCACTACCCGATTTAATTAATTTGACTTTTATAAAGTACATTTTCACCAGTACGATTATCTTAATATTTTCTTCAAAGAAATTTTTTGACAGGAAAATTAAGATAACTCTTTGAGGTATAACCTGAGAGTCACCAACAAGATATATATGACTGATGTTAAGACAGTTACTTTTTTCATTTTCTTTATTATTATTAAAAATTTCCACCTCCTCCCCTCC
>LOEQ01006655.1:26103-36541 GCA_001685075.1 Bramus lutescens | reverse complement strand
GGTTTTGATTCTACTGCATGTACTGGCTGTGTGGGAGCCTAGTCTGTTTGGGTGTTCACCTTCCTAGACTTGGATGGAGGGGGGAGGACCTTGGACTGGTCCCACAGGGCAGGGAACCCTGACTGCTCTTAGGACTGGCGAGGGAGGGGGAGGGGGAAGGGGGAGGAGGTGGAAATTTTTAATTAAAAAATGAGTGATATAAAAGTATTAGACTAACAGCCACAGGGAAAGGCACCAATGACCCTTGAGAAAAGTCACCTTCTTCCTGAGCTTCAGCATGAGAGGATTGTTATGCTGGTTTCAGGATGTCAGTAAATCAGTTTGAGCAAAGGGCTACCCCTACAAAAGCTCAGACTCCTTACTGCTTTAAAAAGTTTTATTACCTTTATTTTTCTTTCTCTAGGGCACTTTAAAGTTTTCTCAGTTAAATTAAATTTATTTATGCTGAGAAATTAATTCCTCGATGAAGATAATATAGCTATTATGTACCAACATATATATATTATGTAATGTCTTCATTTTCTTAAACATATCTATCACCTTGAACATCCATAGTTTCTTTATTATGAGAATATTTTAAATATTTTCCAACATATTATTGTCTTCAGAACTTGTGTATCCAATACCTTGTTTTTGTTTTCTTATATGAATTTCATATATTCTACTGAGAATTTTACAGATTGAAGCAATCTAAGAAAAAACTTTGCAATAATTTGAAGATATGTGAGGTTAAGCAACCTTTAGCCGGATTTATTAGACTTCATGCTTGTCTGCAACTCCCCGTCTTGAAAGAATTGAATGTCAACGTTTGAATTCTTTAAGACTGAGATGAATAATTTAAGATTAAGAAGGAAAGAGACTAGGGGAAGCTTCATGAAGATTACAAAACAGCAGATGCCATTTTGCTGGGAAGGAATGGAAAGACCCTCCTTACTTGGTCTCCTTGGATCAGGCAGAACATACGTGAGACATGTTGGCAGCATGCAAATGTAAGAGGAGTCAGTGCTGTGCACATGTCCTCTAAGAGCCAAGTGTCTTAGTGCCCCAGTAGATGTTTAGGCTTTCCTACAGCTCACAAAACCTTTGCCATTCTTGGGTGTGCTCTCTCCTTTTAACAAAGCGTGCCTATTTGCTTGTAGCGATGAGTCCTTGGTTCATTTCTTTCTACAGGCCCCTAGAGCCTGAACACTGAGGTATGTGGAGCTACACTCAGAGCTGGACCCGTAGCCAGGAACAAGAAGCTCCTGAAGCTGCGACTTAAAATTTGATGCATTTATTCAGCATTATTAGGCTGTCACTTAGTTTTACAATAGAGCAACACAGAAATACTCACATGCACGTGCACACACACAGAGAAAGAGAGACAGGGAGAGACAGAAACAGAGACAGAGAGATAGAGCTAGTGAGACAGATAAATATAATGATATTCCTGTCTTTTGAACTCGAATACTGTATAAATAATCTTTCAAATGTGTCATAGTCTTAGTTTCTTTAATTTCTCCAAAACATATTTTAATTATATGTGAACCCTTTACTTTTCACCCCTTTTTGTGGTAGAATAACTACATTCAGAAAATAATTGAAATCAACACGGGATTTGTGCCTTTTTATTGTTCCCAACCCTGTGCTCTTAAAAATCATCTGCTTGATTATTATTTTATTATTTGCTTTTTATAGTCAGAATGTAAGAAGTGAGTTTTCTGACGAAGCAGTCTAATTTGAAAGTTGCATGAATACAAAGAACGAAACAGAAAAACTACAACAAAACTTTCTCCGTGTTCCAAAGCACCTGAGTGCCCTTGGAGTCTAAGGTTAGTGAATGACCAGGTGACAAGGAAGGTGAGAGCAACTCCAAGAGGGAGTGCAGACTGGAGTCAGTAGCACAGGGCAGGGTGCTCCGACTGAGATGAAGTGACAATGTGCTCACACCTGTTTTTAAGGAACACCTTCAACCGGCTTTGTTTGAAACAGATTTGGCCAGAAATCTGTCTCCTAAAATTAAAATCAAACAAAAGCATCACAACATGCAAATTTTCTTGATAATGTGTTTATTTTATGTAATTCTCTGGAGTATCCAATGACTAAGTCTTTAGGTGAAATCACTTAGTAGAACATGATTATTTCAAATCTTGTAAACTTTACAAAGCACTTAAAAAATACAGAATGTAAGACATTCTGTACTTCAAAATGTACTCTGAGCAGCTCAAGAAAATAAATAAGTTAAAATACATATCTAGATAATTTGATCAAGATGGCATCCAATTCTTTACTTCAAGTACATGATTCTTTGACCCACTGAGGACCAGAGTTTTCTGTGTTATCTCAGTCTGGAGCCAGACCCTGTGGGGGATCTGAAAAGGCAATTGAAACCACAGTGGGAGACTTGTTATTGGATTTAAAAAGGAAAGAAAACAAAAAACAAAACTCATATCTGGTGTTACAGAAGCACCTGGGAAGGTCAGTTTTGTTGAGGAGTGGATACTTAATAACAAGTATCTCTTCATAAAAAACCACTTGGAGCAGTAATTGACTTCCAGTGCTTTAGGTCCTCATGACTGTGTTCTCATTAGCACTTCACCCTACATCCTACATTGCCACTGAACCATGATTGGTGAGAATCAAAGAACGTGAGATAACAAAGGTGGCTCTGTGGCCAACAGGTGCTCTTATAGAACCATTACCAATATCTAAACACGATGAAAAACCCTCCAAGAATGCCGATATCTGACCCTCGCAATACTTATCTAGTAATTTCACGGAGTAACTGCCAAGAATTTTTTTTCCCTCACAGGCATCTTTATAAGTGCTTATAAACTCATACAGTACAAGTAGTTCAACTTTCTGTAAAATTCTTTCTCAAAGCTTTCTCTGTGTCTAATTTAAACCATTTCTGTCAAATCTCTACGCAGCATTGTTGGTAAGCTTCTGATTAACTAACACACTCTCTTTCAAATAAGATAAGAAAGTCAAAGACTGTCTACGGACTTACATATACTCTCAGGGGGGTTCTTTTAGCTAGGTGCTTAACATGACCTAGGAGAAGGCAATAGTGTTAAAGGAAAGTTCCAGAAAAGTCAGTCAGGCCATGAAGCAAAATGTCAATCAAGGTCTATTCCCATAGACTAGTCATTGGACAGTAGGTACTAAAATTTCCACACAAGTGGTGCTCAGGCAGTTCTGACAACAAACCAGGTTCAGATGGGCAAGTCTTTTAAAACTGCACTGAGACTTTTGATAATAACAGAGCTAAAAGTTGGTTTCATTTAACAATACAAGATTAAAATAAGCCAACAAAGATTTCTTAGTTATGTTTCTAATACTGGGATAAAATACTATGACCAAAAGTTACTTGCAGAGAAAAGCGTTTATTTTCTTACAGTCCAAGTAACAGTCCATAAGTGAAGGAACTCAGAGAAAGAATTCAAGGCGGGAACTAGAAAACAGGAACTGAGACAGCTCTAACGGAGCAGTGTTGCTTGCTGACTTGCCACCTTAGTTTGTTCAGTGCCCAGGATCATTAACTCAGGGATGTTACCACCCACAGCATTCTGAGCCTTCCGTAAACAGTCAGCAACTAAGTAAATTTCCTACAAGCTTGCTAAGTGTCAATATTATGGAGGAGGAGATTTCTCAATTAGGATTTTTTTCTTCCCAGAAAAGGGAAGGTTACATCAAATTGACATAAAAACTAGCCATCACAAGGGGAAAACAACCTAACAAACAAAAACAAAATCAACAAATAACACAAAACTCTCTGATTCAGAATAGCATAAAACAAACAAACTGATAGACATCTTCAGATTTTTGCTTTAAAACCTTACTATAATTCAAATAAGTGTTCTTTTAAAAATGTTTTGAGATCTGTACATGTGTAGAAATGTAAACATTGTTATTTCTCTTAACTAACACACTTTCCCATCCTGATGCTTAATCTTGATTGTCAACTATAAGAGATGGAGAAAACAATAAAACAAAACAAAACAAACTACCAACCTCATCGCAGAGAGAAGCCGCTGGCATGCTGAGAGGGATTTATCATTTATACCAGTTAGACTGAGATGCAAACTCCATTTGCTGTGGTCAGCACCATTTCAGAGGCTGGGGCCACACACTGCATGTAAAGAAGACATTGAGCATCACATTCTTCTCTCTCTGCTTCCTGATTGTGAATGCAAGGGAACCAGCTGCTGCAAGCCGCTGATTATATAATGTCACTACCATAATTAACTGCAGCATAACTAGAAACCAAAACATTTTTCTTTTGTTCAGTTCTTTTGCTAATGTGTTTTGTTGGGGTGGCAAGTAAATATCAGGTTGTGCAAACGTAACGTTTTTTTTCATTGTTGAAGTTTGTGGTTTGGTATGTTCTCAAATGATTGTGGTTAGGCTATGCATCACTTCAATGTTCATTTCATTGTTAGTGACTTATCACTTGCTGCTTACTTTACTAAGGGAAAGATATAGATCAAAAAGAAAAATCAAAATCTCACAGAATTGTATTATTGAATTCAAAGTGGACCTAAAAACACCAGAGACAGTTCACAGAGACAAGCATAGTGGACAGTAACTGGAACTTGACAATGATCCTGTGAGAGCAATCATGGAGGCTACACAACTGCATAATAAGTTATCAAATATCTCCTCGTGGACCATTCAGTGCTCATTGAGCATTTGAAGCAAACTGAAAAGCGTAAGATGTTCAGGAAGTAGCCACCTAATGAACTGGCTGAATAGTTTAAAAATTGTCATTTTGATTAACTACCCCCTCTTATTCTATGCAGTGACAATGACTAGCTCTCGATTAGATGATGGCATGAGCTGAAAACGGGATTTTCTATGACAAGTAGCTGTGACCACCTCGGTATCTGGACCAAAAAGAAACTCCAAAACTCTTTCCAAAGCTAAAATACCATGCTCACTGTTTTCTGGTGAATTGCGAGTCTTAAACTCGACAACACTATGCCCCTGTGAAGCCATTAATTTAGAGGCATATGTTCAGCAATTGAGGCACGTCAAAAACTGTAAGAAGCGGAACAAGCTGTAGTCATCAGTAAATGCTAAAGCTTTATCACACTGATTAAACCCCCCCACACACACACACAGTGCTTCGCAAGTTGAGTGAATGGAGCTACCATGCTTTCTCGCAAACACTACATCGTCTAATTTCTTATGAATTTATTGTCACTTTTAAAAACACCTCCAAAATTGTTTATTTGTTTGTTTCTATGTGCGAGGCATAGAAAATGCTTCCATAACTAGCAGAGCACAGAAAACACTTTTGTCAGTTTGTTGAATCCCCAAAAATAGATTTTTTGCCATTACAGGAGTGAACAGACTTCTTTCTCTTTGGCAAGAGTATGTTCATTGTGTTGGCTCCTACTTTGACAAATAAAGATGAGATCAAGCCAAATTATAATGCTTTAAAATTCACTATCTGAAGTAGTAACATCTTTTGTACCAACACATTAATGTATCTGTAAAAACAAAAATCTCCATTAATGGCAATACCTTAAGCTACCTAATAGTTTCTATCAGATGGAAAAAGACATTGATACTCATCAGGCACCCACTATGTATGGTCACAGAATTCACAGGACAGATATTTATGCTTTTGCAGCTATTTATATTGTGGTTATTTTTTCTACTTACCAATTAAAAACGACGTATGAATTGTATATATCCTCTACACACACACACACTTCATTTTATCTTGAGATTTGTTAATAAATGCATATCTAACAGTGGCACAGTATTAGCTCAGGATATATTTGACACCATCATCACTTTCAGAAAGGATTTTATTTTATTTTTCTTGAACAAAGGAATTCACATTTCATTTTTGCTTAAAGATAAGTGTTTTATAAAAGGCCGTTTTAAATTTTGAATTAGTAAAGGTAACCATCATTTTATCGAAAAATATATTGTAACAGCAAAGGCCGCACTTGTAAACTATATCCTGTGTGACATTGTGGTTAACAAAGACTGCTGACTAAACAGGACAAGCCAGTCAATTAACTAATATTGTAGGTGGACTAATTGGTTTTTGTCAATGGATGTTTAATGATAATTTCTCTTCATCTATGAAGGCTCTGGTTTTAGCAAGTATATCAGAAATATGCTGATTAATACAGAAACATTAAGGAATATTGATAATCAGTGCATTGACAAAGGGTATTATTTCTATGATAAACGCACAGATTAAATAACTACTTCATCAGGGCAATTGCAACTCAACATTAATAGCACATTATCTGTTTTAAACTAAAGACACTGCATTATCTTTGTTATTTATCAGAGTATGCAGCCATAAATAAACTGAGTCGGGAGGAAAGATGCAGAATTCACACTAACTGCAAATTCAAAAAAATTTCAAAGTATTGCTAATTTTAGTTAAAATGTATTTGTCATTCTTCATAAGAAACAACCAATATACCTGAGAAATTGCTGCAAATTATAGTTTTATACTATAGCTTACTGCTTTGCTCTGGAAAATACACCTGAACTTTCTCAGTTTCTCCTCCCCCGAGAGTCTCTTCTATTACAGATCAGGATTTTGCCTGGCCTCAGATTCTCTCACTGTTTCTTCTGCATTTCCCTGTTTCTAGGAATGGATATTTTTGCTCCTTTTCTGAGACTGTGATAAAAATACCCTGATAAAATCAGTTTAAGGAAGGGTTGGTTTATTCTAGCTCTGGGTCCATTCGTGGCGAGGAAGTGCCTGCAGTTTGAAGCACCTGTTCGCATTATGTATGCCCTCAGAAGACAGGGGCAAATGAGTGCTCAGCTTCCTCTCTCTATTCTCAAAATCCTCTGCCCCTGCCGAGGTCACACCTACAATTAAAGTGGATCTTCCCACATCAATTAACGTCTTCAAAACAGTTCTCCGCCGACATGCGCAGAGGTAGTCTCTCAAGTGATCCTAGATTCAGCCAAGTTGATGATGGACACTAACCATCAAAAAAGGCCTCTTGTTTTTTCTTTGGTTTATGGAAGGAAATTTCTTCAGGAAATCTTCATGCATACTTCTTTTCTCTTTCTCATGTCATTGGCTTCCTTGTGTTTAGTCTAATTTCAGTCATCTTATGCGGTTTCTCTTATTCACTATCACTCTCGAACTTAACATACAATTTCCTTTCCAGAGAAATGTCTTGAAAGAGAGGCTTAAAACTGTGCTTCTCAGAGGAAGATTTTCTTTGTTATGAATTTTGACAAGAAACTCTCCATTGTTCTATTGCTTTCTGAAGAGGTGATTTCTAAACTGATTTTTGCTTTGACCCTTTTTTTGTGTAGGAGGTTCTCTGCATTTTCAATCAGTAATGGTCTTAATTATTTTCATTCTGTACTTTTAATTGCATTTGTAGCTATAAAATCTCCACTTCAAATGATAGAAATCTTCTTTATTGTCATGTCTGTAAATGATTATATATGTATGGAAATGCACCAAAAGTGTTATTTTAGACTAAAAATTAATGTAAGCAGCCTGTCAATAGCATTATTTAATTGAACACCTAAATCCGATGTGTTCTTTCCTCATTATTCTACTTTCCACCAATGTTATTTGGGGAGCAAATGTTTATTCGGACTGCCTTTTTTTTTTTTACAACTTGACTCTCTATAAGAGGTGAGAATCTCTGTAGCCTCCATATATTTGAATATTGCCTGACTTCTGTTTATTTCTGAGAGATCTCCCAGTTCTCTGTGATATCTGCAAAATATCCTTTCAAATTAGTTAGGTTATGGACCCTCTCCAATTTTGATCCAGTTCTTAGAGATGCTTCAACTAAATGTGTGAAAGGACAGAATGCACATTGCCACAACCCAATGTTGCTGCCATTAAAGGCAGTGGTGATCATCGTTGCTGCCTCTATGAGCAAGATCTGAGAATGTCATGAACCACTCGCAAAATTCTGACTTCTCTGTAGTACTGAAACAGGCATAGACTCAAAAAAAATAAAAAATGCCTTTATTTAACCATTGATCCTCTTTCAGATAATGCCCATGATGATGAAATCTCTATAGGTATTCAGATTGTTTGAAATTTTTCATTGATAACCTACGAGTGCCAAGATCATAGGTAGACTGCACACATGAAGTAGGTGTTCAAAAATCATCCTTTAAACAGTTGAATAAATATTGCTTCTTGATAAATTAAAGTTTTGCATACTCATGCATTTAACTTTTGATTTTATCTCTGTTATTAATGTTATATCATGACTACATATTTTACCTATTTACATTATCAAAGAAATGCATAATAAATTATTTGTCAAGTTTATTATTGACCCTTGTCACATTAAGTCTGTTATTAAACTTGATTCATTATGTTTAATCAATATAGTAAGTTTTATATTATAAATGAATATTTCAAACAGTTGTCATTTCTTTTAAGGAAATTATTTCTTCAAATTTCTCTTTTATTTTTGTTTGGGTTTCATTAATCCAATGTTTTACCACTTTGATGAAGAGGATTCTTCTTAATCAAGAGAACTATTGATGTTACTTTTCTATAAAAGGTTACCTTCTTTTTTATGTTCAATATATGCTGTGAGTCTGCACATACACTTTTTTACTACTTTGAAATAAAAGACAAATCTGTCTGTCCATTGAAATGTTTGTTCCTTCTTGTTTTTCCAGAATATGTATTTTATATGTTCTCATATCAGTTTCCTTCTTAGAGGTTGTATTTATAACATTTAAAGTATGTTGCTGCTACCTAGAATTTTTGAGTTCACCACAATCAATTACTTATTGGTATTATAATTTGTTTTGATGTAAATTTATGTAAGAATTAAGTAGTGTAGTCTTACAGATTTGGAAGCAGGTAAGTTCTCACTGAATGGTTCATGTTGTCTCCCATACCTCAGTATCTCTTCTCTAATTCATGTGTAAGTTGATTAGAATTTCTCATCAAGAATTTACCACAGGAAAGTGGACACGGTGGAAAATTACAAGAAGTATGACAGGCACTCACAGTACAAGGAGATAGAGAATAAACTAATTTATGGTAATCAGAATTAGTTATTTCCACAGGTGCAAAAACTTTGTTAAAACTCATTTTCTTCAACGTTTTTTGAAGAATTCTAAAATGAAGTGGTAAGATCACTCTCCTGTTATGAATCAGACATACAGTGAAATAAAATGAAAGAAAAATGAAACTAGTGAAATAAGCAACTATGAAAAATAGGGTCAGACTGAAGAACAGGATTTATAAATTGAGTTTCTGATATCAGAGAAGTGGGATGTTTAAACAAATTTGTTGTTTTTGTATTACTCCCCTTTCTTTGTTTGTTTTGTTTTTCATGTTTGAACTCTCATTTAGTTAAACACATCACCAGAACTGTGTATAGAGAGAAAATAAGAAACGAAATCTACATTTTAAAACTATTTTCACTTCTGTACATTGGACATCACAGGGAACAGTTGATGTTGATACAATTAAGCAAAATTAATCCAATACTTCTTATGTCAGAAAGAGCTTTCTCCTTGTATAATCTCTTCGATAATGACCACAAAACCACGAAAATGCATGGAATGGTAATATTTTCAGAGATACTCTTGATACATGGCAGGAAGAAAGATAAAAAAAGAGGCATTCTTGGGGGAAGAAGAGTTCTGTATTGCAGGGACAATGTGTTAGCTTAAATTGCATATAAGCAGTTGAATTATGTCTCTACTCATGACCTCTCAGCAAGAACATTCACTGTCTGTTCTGCAAACTCCTTTTAATCTGATTCTTGCAGTGAGGTGCAGGTCAATATTGGGCATCCAGTTTTTCACATCAGCCTCATTGCCGGCTGGAATTCTGAAATACTTGGAAAGCTTTTCTTCTGGTGCAGATTTGGGAGAAATGTGAGTACACATAGCACCAGAGTCTGTACCCTGAGTTCTCTGTATTTGTCAGTTTGAATTGCTCATCCAAGCTGGAGTCAAACACTGTGACTAACAATTATTAAGTGTACCATTTCATGAGGATTTACTTTGGACAAAGCCTCACAGAGAGCTCCTAAGGAAATAAAAGTGGTAAGACATGATTTCTCTCTCAAAGTCACATTTCAAGGATCTATAGACATGTAAACTATTCATCTAGATGCCAGTACTTACAGGAGGATCATTAATTTTATGCTTCTAAGAAAAGAAAATTGTTTTGCTATCGAGATCTTAAAATGTGACTTCATGAATCATGGAGCCATCATTATGCAAGTTTTAAGTCTGGCTTTTCAAAAGTTACCTTCTGGTTTTCAATCAATTATTGTCTGCCCTTTATAATTTCATTTACATTCTCTGAGCAGATTATTCTTCCTTAAGCATATGCATGATTCTATTAGTGCTGTAAGTGATATGCTTTTAGACCCTCTTACACTTGAAATCTTCCTTCTTTTCTCTGTCTTTCCTTCTTTCCTTCCTTCTTTCTTTCTTTCTTTCTTTCTTTCTTTCTTTC
>LOEQ01006655.1:0-18690 GCA_001685075.1 Bramus lutescens | reverse complement strand
GGGAAATGGGAGGAGGTGGAAATTTTTAATAAAAAATAATAAATAAAAAAAGAAGTCAACATTCTGCAAATAAACATTTAAAATACCATTAGTGTGATGGCAAGAATGCTTGCCATACAGTAATGATAATAAAACCAATTTCCTAGGTAAAGGGGCAGAGAGAGAGGATAGCGATGACCATAAAGACTTTGGAACAATGGCCAAAACTACACTGAGTGACCATTCATTTAACTTATTGTACTGGAAAAGACTGAAGGGTTTTTCAAATGACTCAAAACTCAATCTTAAGAAGGAAAAAAGAAACCTAAACGTTATGTGAGGACATAAATACTAACCCAAAGAGCAGAAGTATGTACAAAAAATAAATAACAATTCAGAAAATTAGCAGAAAAAGTTAATGATTTGAAAATACTAAGAAAATTAAGAAAAGGAGTAGAAAATACTTAATAAAAGAATTTAATTTAAATATGTGCAGAACAAGAATTATACTAAATTTAATGAAGTAGGCATATTTATCTTTAGGCAAATGTTTTAAAAATATTTGCTCTTAGTTTAATTGTTTGCTATATTTTTCATTGTAAAACAGAATTAATTCTTATTGTATTTTTAATTAAAATTTAGTATTTAAATATTTTTATTTTTCTATTAAATAATTCAGCTAGTCATTTACAATTTAGGGCAGAATTTTTTAATTTAATAATTTCCTACCTTCATCTTTAGAATATCTATATTTGACAAAAGGTTTCCGATTCAAATATTTTCTGTAATAATGAGTGGATATAAACAGGATCTTCTTCAACACCTTTTAATAACATGTGTGTGTGTGTGCATGTGTGTGCATGCACAAGCATGTATATGTGAGTGTGTCTGACGGTAAACACATGCCATGATGCTTAGCTGGAGGTAAAAAGAAAACCTCAAATATCTGTCATTACTTTCTTCCTTGTTTGTGGCAGGACCTCTTTTGTTTGTCCCTACCTATGCTAGGCTAAATGGCCTAGACTTCTAAGAATTCTTCTGTCCCCTCTTTTGTTGGATAGGAGTGTAGTAGAATTACAGAAGTTAGCTACCGGGTGCGGCTTTAGGTAGGGTATAGGGGTCTTGGTGTGTGCATGGTGAGAGATTTGTTCACTGGGGCCATCTCTTGGTCTCACATTCATCAGTTTTATACCTGAGTGATTTTCTAAGAGTTATCTTACCTCTGTTAATATCACTCGGTTTTTCTTTGCCTGGACATCAGAGTCTATGATCTTAGTGTGCCATAGCTTTCTAGAAATTTCTTCCTCTGCTGTTATTTACAAAGTGTATTACAAAGCATAGTTTTATGTGAACTTAGGCTTTGGGTCTTGTACATCATTTTAAAATTTATTTTACTCCCTTGTTTTAGACTTTTGTGTAAAGTCCTGTCTTTAGGTTTTTATTCTTGTCTAATGCAGTATCTTTGAATAAGATAATCCGAACCACTAACATTAACTACAATGGCATAAAGTTATAGCTATTACTATTACCTACCATATGTTTATGTTTATTGGTATCTTTAGTTTGTTCATGGTTTAATAAAGTTCTAATTATTTTATTCTATTTAATATTTTAAAGTCATTTAACCTACCTTTATGTAACTTGATTTTATTGCATTTATAGCTGAAGTGCACATTTTAAACACTATGAGTAACACATATTACTTCTTTATAACTAACAGGGATATTTAATGTATTGATTCAATTATTTCTAGGCCTAATGGAGAGCAAGGACAGCAGTTATCTGCAGTTGCCTACAGTCAGATCGATTTGCTCATTCTTATCTCCACTCCTCTGAGAAGAAGTGTTGTCTCAGGATGTCTGGCTCTGGAGTCTTGCTCCTGTCATTTCAGGCCTGTCCTGATACACTACCATGCCTGGTACCAAAAGAAAGCATCATGCTACTGTCCCAGATGGCAGCATTCACAGCCGGACCTTCTCACTGTGATAGTGGATATAAGAAAAACAAGTGCTTTGGGTTCAGAAGGAGGAGGTCATAAATGCTGTAAATTCAGCTTTCTTTATTACATTTGTTTGTACATATATAAATATAATGTACATGTATACACATATAAGTCCAAATACATCATGTGTAAATATTTGTGTTATGTATATTAGGCTTGTATATTTCTCTTATATATACATTTACTAAGTTATTTGACTATGTACTTATGTGCATGCATAAATTAATCATTTTAAAAGTATGGTAAGCCCATAGACATAGAGATTTCACTAAAATGACTTTAAATTATTAAGAAAGTCAAAATTACTTATTTTGCACAAACTGGCATATTAAAATGTCTATGTTATTGATGTTTAAGTTGCTGTTGCTCTACAGAAATGCTTGGCTGCACAATCCCTGTAATCCTATTTCATCATCATTAATCTACATGTCAATCTTCATTAGGTGAGTGACATTATGCATTGAGTTATGACTAAATAAATAAAAAGTTTTCTTTTTAAATTCACTCTGGATGGGCTATGCAAAATAGAAGGTGCATTACTTGCATGGCTAGTCTAAAACACTTAAAGCTAGAATTTTAGTATATGACATAATATTTAATCTTACATTTGAATCAAGAAATGACTGAATTTTTAATTGAAATTTTCATTCATGAATGTAGTGTATACAGTTATATTCAAAATATAAGATTTGATTTCCATGTCATAAACATTTGAAATTGGTACTCCATATGTGCTAATGCTTGGTAGTGACTTGTTTTAATAACATAAATTAGAATGGCATCTATTTTAAGCTATTTGTTTTTCAATGTATATTTATTTGTTCATTGTGTCTATATGTGTGTGGATCTCCATGTCACCTGTGAGTGACAGTTTCAGAAACCAGTTATCCCACATTGTTGTATGGATTTGGGAGTGAAAACAATTTCACCGAATGTAAATATTGTGTGTACCTGGGTACATAATGTTATTGCTTCAATACATATAGATTTTTTCAGTTTAAGACTATGAAAGGCAAGCTGTAATTTATAATTATGGTTGTTTGCTCCCATTTGCATAAAAATGGAAGTACAGACACCACCAAATCTTCAGTATTACTTTTCATGTATTGGTTTGGAGTTAATGTTTGAAAATGAATGCTTAGCATTTTTATGAACAAGCCAAACTTGGTAACGGTTACAGAATAGGAAAGATCATTTTTTTTTTGCTTGAAAGCACATTACATCCAAGAGTCATTAAAATCGAAAGAATAGATGTTATAAAATTGCTTCCAAATTGGGCTACATGTTTAAAATCACATTTTAATTATATAATTCTGTTCTTGCTTTCCTCTAAACTTTAGTGAGAAATTATAGGGTCAAAACTCACTTTGCCAGTCTCAGAAGGATTGGACATTCTAGTTTACATGGCAGACACATACCTGCCAGAGACCTACGAAGTCAGTTTGAAAATCCAGCTCCAGCTCCACAGAGAAGTCATTAGATTCCAGCATTAAGCATGTGTATGAACTTTCCCAGAAAGAACATGGGAAAGTTAATGAGGAGTTATATAAGAAGCAGGTAAAGTGCATATATGAAGATTCAGAGGCAAGGATGTTCGTGTATTTTTAGGGAATAAACAGACATTTAGCATGATCTCGGCATATTGTAGTCTGGGACAGAGTATACTCTAAAGTATAGCTAAATGGGTAAAATATAATAAAGAAAAAATACACATTATTGTTTGGCAAAATTCCTCATGCTTTTAGTTTATGTAAATATGTGATTAAATAGGATATGTTTTAAAAGATGCCTCATTAACTGCGAAACTAAGAATCAGGAATGGCCAAATACACAGAAGCAATCGACATGAAAAAATGGAAAGGGAGTGAATTGGAGAAACTGAAGCTGCCAGGTAATGACAACAATTTCACTCTGTGCAAACTCAGAGCTCTAGTTTATAACTAAAGGGCAAGAGAAGATGGAGACCCATGTAAAGCACAATTCAGCTGATGTTTGCTTGCAAATGGAAATTATGTTGCAGTTCTTCAGCCAGAAATATTAACTTAAAACAAGTTCAGCAGCAAGAGAAGTGCTCACACAGACACATTTACAAATTCAGATATGTATATAAGCAATTAACTATATATAAATGGGATTTATTAGGGTGTCTTACAGGCTGTGGTTTGAGTAGTTCAATAACCGATGTTTCCTAACGGAAATCTCTAGGATCCCGTTGTTGTTTGGTTCAACGAAGACTGGATTTCTCAGCAGTCCCAGTCTGATGCTAGAGTCACAGAGGATTCCTAGAGCTCTGATGGACTTCCACTTTCTCTTGAATCCTGAAGAAGTAGATTTTAAAACGAAAGAGGAATCATTCAGCAACAGAGTAGATGAACTTGTCAGGAATTGTGATGGAAGGCAGACAAAAAGCAAAAGTCTCCTTCTGTACTGTGAATTCTAATTGGTATTAATAATAAAAACTCAGAGTCAGACATGAGGGGTGAAAGCTGAAGATCAGAGAAACAGAGAAGCCAGCCACCAACTCTTACCTCTGCCAAATTCTCAGGACAAATGGGCATCCTGTCTCTAGGAATCCTTAGATTGAATGTGCTGGGCTCCTATCTCCTCCCTCCTTATGTTCCTCTCCTCCCAGCCACAACCCTTCCTGTCTCCAACTCCCTAGTGCTGGGACTAAAGGTGTGTGTCTCCCAAGTACTGGAATTTAAAGTGTGAACCACCACTTGGCTCTGTTACTCCTTGACATTGGACACTGGATTCAGTCTACTCTAGCCCAGGGTGACTTTGAACCCACAGATATCTGTTGCCTCTGCCTCCTGAGGGTTGGGGTTAAAGGTGTGTACCACCACTGCCTGGCCTTTATGGCTAACTAGTGGCTAGGTCCACACCCTGATCCTCAGGAAACTTTATATGTTATAGCACAAAGAAAATATTTTATTTTCTGCTTTCTTTTTGTCTGCCACTAGAAGTTAAGGCCCAGATTCAGAGTGTGTCTTCCTACCTTAAAAGATAAAAGACGCTTCTAGACAGAGATTCACACCCCTCACAGGTACACCTAGTTCCTGGTAGCTTCACTATTTAGTTGTTTTCAAATGAAGCCAATTTGCCAACTTAGATTAGGTGTCACAAACATCCACAAAACACTTTCTAAAGGTGAGCTCACAGTAAAAAAAAAAAAAATTCCACAGAAGGAAGTATACTAGATATGATGGAGAAATACTATAGGAAAAGAAGGGAATAATATTACCAAGAACATATCATACAATAATTTGAAACATTGAAATAACTAGAGTTGAATGAACCAGAAAGGTGAAGACACTGGAAACATAAAGAACAGAATAAAGTTAAAGTAATTACTAAACTTTTGATAATACTATAATCAACATGTCCTTTCCAAGAGAGGAGATAATTTCCCTGAATATGGCAGATAAAAAATATAAAAGTATAACAAAGAGACATGATAGGTAATTTTTATGAGATTCAGTATTTGCTAATTTGAAAACTGTTTATACCCGACCTCATTCCATTCATTCTTCAGAGAAATTGGGATATCTCTTTAAGGAAAATGCCATGTCCCTAAGAAATCTGTACTTATTGGTTTGGACAACATTGAAAAGTATGGTTAGTACAGGCCACATTGAGAAGAGGAAATCTAGAAATAAAAGGCTGTTTTCATTAAGGGAAATAGGGAAACAAATAGCTAATAAATAAAATGTCTCACAGTGAAAGTTTGCAGTGTACCGCTGACAAAGAGCAGTATGGTATAATAAGAAGACACAGAAACACATAAAAAACAGATGGACATCAGATATCACTTGCTGTGAGGAACAGATTTCTACAAAACTCAGTGATTTATGGAAGCATTTATGGGACCAGAAGGACAAAGAAATGGGGACAAGTTCATGGTTTATGGTAAAGGTCACTTGTAGCCAGTGTTTTGGGAATATAACTTTGAGTGAGGCCTATCCAAAGCCTGTAGTCATAATAGTAGCTTACTGTATTCAGTCCAACATAAAAACGGTAACAGGAACCACCCAGAGTCTTATCTTCAAAGAATATCTGCAAATGTGTAGAACTAAGAAAAACAATGAAATCTGAGATTGAAGCATTTTCACACATGAATGCACCTCTCCGTGCTAGGTTTATTACAGAGGAATAGAAGAAAGCCTGTGAAAATAAGAACAATTAAAGGCAATCAAAAGATACCTATAAGATTGTAAAAATGATAATAGGATTGAAGTATTGGCTGATTCGCAAAATAGAATTCAGAAAGCAATTATATAACATCTTAAAAATTAAAAGATCCTTCTTGAGTCTTATAAGATAATACCAGACTAATTTCTCCTTTAATAGTAATTACAAATTCTGAAAAAACAAACAAGCAAATCTTAAAACACTGCTTCTTTAAGGTAGTAGTAAGTTTGAACACTGACAGAAACTGGAAGGGAGTCAATGTCAGAGAAGAAGCCAACATTCCATCTTTTAGGGGGACTGCATTCTATGTAGTTGGAAGTGTGTCTCTAAGGTCACATGAAGCGGGAAAGACAAAAAGAAAACTGCAGCCTGAGGCCTGAGGGCTGAAAGGAAGGAAGGAGAAGAGACAGGTGCTTACCATTGCTTTATTTACTTGCTCAACTTGTTGCCTAATGCTTGAAAACTAAATGTGTCAGATCCTTAAGCATTTTGGGAAAAGAAACTGAACATATGAAATCCTGAAACATTAATCATAAACTCAAGATCTAGTTTTCCTGTAAAGAAAGTAATGATTCTATACTGTTACAGAAAATTTGATTTGGTTTGTTTCTTAGAATCAAATAATTTGTTTCCAGATCATGTCAACTAAAAATAACCTCTCGGTGAGGACGAAAGGTAATTTTGGGATTACAAATGCTTGTATCATTTCAGCTCAATGTACATTAGCAGACATGTAATATCACAGCTCTCTACCATGTGATTGCAAGGCCTATCTTAAGCCAATCTAGCTGATGTACTTCAGGCTTCATCAAGAATCAATATAGAAATTCTTTCTTCCTAGCATCTACAGATCTGTCATATTATAAGGTATCCACCAGAAAAAGACTACCCAGATACAGGTTTAAGTTAATATAAAGTCTTCATTAGCCTTCTAGAAATTACACTGAGTGTTTGGGATCCCTTGTATAGACTTTATTCTTTCTCTGAGTAAGCTTTTAAGCACAAACACCATATTGTAGGTTGATGTACTTTAGTTAGCAATAACAGTTAGCCAGAGAAGTTAGAAGAGAAGCCAAAAAACAAGTACATTTCGAGACTTTCCTAGAACTATGGACTTTGTTGCAGTAGGTCTTTGTTTTTATTTTGGCAGAGAGTACTGTCTATTTGCTGAGTTTGATGACCTGAATAATCCTTCTATCATGAATCCAGTTGTGCTAAGATCTGGGGGCCTGCTAACTATTGGGGGTCTGATACATGTGCTATAACTTCTTTTTATATATCTAAACAAACTTCTAAAGCACCAAAATAAATTCCATATTTACCTCCTGGTAAAATTAAACAATTTTCTATAAAAATGATTGTAGGTATATAATTTTATAATTTACTTGCAAGCAGTTTTCTTTTCTTTCATCCTTGTATAATATTTCCTTTTATAAATGTATTATGACATGTTTTAGTGATAATAACTAAGAAAAAAATAATTTATTACAACATGCATGTTCATTAGACATGTCACTCATCATTAGAAAAATTAGAATAGTGTTGTATAAATCACTTTATTATTTTTTTTTAGTTAAGTTTCTATTGCTGTGATAAAATATCATGACCAAAAGCAACTCGGGGGGCATTATTCTGCTTCCATTATAGGGTATTAGTCCAAAATTAAGGTGGGTCAGGTCAGGAACCCAAGAATGGAACCTGGAGACAGAGTTCCACAGAGCAACTGGGCCTGCTAAGTCTTCTACATGATTTGCCCAGTATGATTTTTTTTATACTACACAGGATAACCTTTCTAGGGAGACTGTGCCCGTAGTAGACTGGACACTCAAACATCTATCATTATTCAAGAAAATTCTCCATACCTATAAGCTACCAGATGGAATCATTTTCACAGCCAATGTTCATTCTCCCAAGATGATTCTAGTTTATGATTAATTTTAAAACTAATGACAATCTGGGCTGTGGTGGTGCAGGTGTTTAATGCCAGCACTCAGGAGGCAGAAGTGGGTGTATTTCTGTGAGTTTGAGGCGTGTCTGGTCTATAGAGCTGGTTCCACAACAGCCAAGGCTATGCAAAGAAAGCCTATCTCAAAACAACAAAAAATAAAATGAAAATACATGATACAAACAAAACAAAATTAGAAGAAAACTAAAGACAACTAACAACATTTGGGTTCATCCCTCCATTACTAACACCAAGCAGTATTGAGCCATCAGCATTTTGAGACTGAATGACCACTGTCACCACGTCCACATAAATGACAAGCACAGAGGGGTAAGATGACCAACGTAAAGCTGTCATTTGTCGTGCAGATTCAGAAGCCTTCCCTTGAGATCCATGCCTTGACTTCATCACTGTTATACATTCCTTTCAGAATTTCAGAAAATACTCATCCAATCCATCCTTTTATAGCATTTGACTCGTATGTTTAATGGAAAATGATTCTTTATTTTCTCATCATTCATTGATATAACTGTGGGCTTCCGATCAATATAACAAAATACCAACATTTATTTCAATGACCGTTTTAGGAAGTCCAAGACTGAAGGAATGGATGAAAATTGTGATAGACTCTTGCTGTTGAGGTCCTGACATAAAAGAGTTCTTCATTTAGCCTTACTGCGTGCACTATTTTCATTTAATGGTTTTAAGACAGAGTATCATATATCCCAAATTAGTTCAAAAATTGGTTTGTGGCTTAGTATGACCTTGAACTTTTCTTCTCTTGCTACTATCTCCTGAGAGCACCTGGTTTATACTCTACTACGGATCAAATCCAGAACCTCATGAATACTAGGTAAGCACCCCAACAACTATGAAACACCTCATGTAAGTAGTTACATCTCAAATGACTATGAATGTGCTAATTTAACATATCTAAATATGAATGATATAGCTATTTATATCTAGACAGCTAGCTACCCAGTTTGCTATTTAGCTTTCTAGTAACTTTTTTATATAAAAATTTGTGATTAGTATATAATAATTTTATTTTSTAATGATAAACATTTCCTTTGTGTGTCTGTGTGTGTGTGTGTATGTGTGTGTGTGTTCCAGCCTGACTTCTAGTTCATATTCTTGCTGTTTCAGGTTGATCAGGATTGTGATTATTGGCATACTTAACTTTTTTTCCTTTTTCTCTTAACATGACTGATACACATTTTAGAAGTAAAAAATAATAATCCTTTGTTTCCTTCAAGTATAAAACACTTTTATGATATGGCTTAAGAAAAGAGTGTCTCCAGGGCTCATGAGATAGGTCAGTAGGTAAAACAGTGCTGCCGATCCTGACAACCCGAGTTAACTCCTGGAATCCACATAGTGGAAACAGGGAATCCACGACCATGAGTTGTCCTCTTATCTTCACATGTGTACCGTGACACACAGGCACCCAAACAGAAAAGGAAATTTAATTAACAGGCTTCAAACTAGTGACAAACACATTGATAACTATGGTACTACTTAATTTGATGGCAAGCCAAAAGCTATATTAAAAGCCAGGGAGCTTATGTGCATAAATATGTTGACATGCAGGCTTCTTACAACCAAAAACAATCCAGATACAGATCCTGTCCCCTCACTATTGTTACCATGATGAAAATGCTGAGGCTGGAGCAGGGAAAGCCTTGAGTGAATATATAGAGTTGATGAAGTTCAGAGTTAATGTGTATTGTTGCTATGAGCACAGTCATATCAAGGACCGATGTTTCAGACCCATACAGGTCAGAAACAAAACGGCTAACCTTTCCTCAGGTACTATGAGGGCTTAAGAATGATTTACTAGTGTGTGAAAAAACTAGCAACTGCAGTTTCATTATAACATGCCGAGGCTCCAGGTTGCAGTGGTAGTCAGTCTAGCTCCATTAGAGTACTTAGCACACACGAGCTCCTAGCTCTTCTGTGTACGTGTATCTATGTGTTTTTCTTTCTTCATTACCTTGCCACTTACTGTCAGGTTTCCAGGATCAGATCATGCTGGGCTCAGTAATATTGAGTTTATTCTGTGTGTTAGGACATACTTTAAACTCTGCATGAAGTCTACTTAAAATTAGTGAGCTTACAGACAAATGAATTCTTATACTGTTGACCTTGTCATTTACTTCATTCTGAAGTGGTGACATTTGCACAGTCCTTGAACTTAATGTCATTGTTCATTTCATTCATTAGAAATAGTAAAATGACTACATGCTTGTTCTTAGGAAAATGTTTTAGTGCTGTGACTGCATCTTTGTTTGCTAATAGACAGTCCAGTTGTGCTTAATTTGATTTACACATAGCAGTGTTATAAATTCTATATGAATAAAAATATTTTAATGTGTAATGAATATGAAGCAGTTGAAATAATAGACTAAAAGTGCCTTAAATTTTGTAGTTACTGGGGCTGGAGAGATGGTTCAGAGGTTAAGAGCATTCCCNAATTCCCAGCAACCACATGGTGGCTCACAACCATCTGTAATGGGGTCTGATGCCGTCTTCTGGCATACAGGCCTACACACAGACAGAATATTGTATGCATAATAAATAGATAAATATTAGAAAAAAATTTTGTAGTTACTATCATATACAATATAAAACCTTAATTATTCTGAACAATATCTTACGCAGTGAAGTTTTCATTAACAATATAACAGAGCTTTGAAATTCTCATGAAGATTAATAGAGGGCCCATTTTTCAATGTTGAACTTGTCATCAAATTGATAATGCAAACTTAATGTTCTGAAATTGAGGTATTTTCTAAACACAAACTTTAAGACAATTTATTAATAAATATCTAAGTATATAGCATTTCACATCTTATTATTGAAAATAATATATTAAAGAACCTAGTTATTGGTTTGAGATTCTCATTTAAAATTTACATCCTAAGAGATTTTCTGAGCAAAAAAAAAAGAATGCTGTAAAAAGCCAAATAAGGCAAATGTCTTTGATTTCAAATGCAGATTAAGTAGGCCAGAGTATACATGTGCATATAAACATGCACATATGAATCCCATACCATACAGAGAGTCAGAGCTAGAGAAAGACAGAAAGCAGGTAAAATCCTATGGAAATGTTGTTTCAGACAGTGATATTTTAGTTTTGTTCTCCAAAGTGTATATTGATCTGCTTTCTCTAGCATTTGGCAGCCTATCTAGTACCCCACCTAATTATTTGGAATTCTTAATATATCTAGTAATAATGGTTATAGGAATTTCTCAATCTCATAAACAGAGCTCATATTTATCATTTTTGTCATTTTGGCATGCTTGAATATGAGGACAGAACTCTACTACTTAAAGGAAACAAGTTTCTAGTGTAATAATGGGAAGATGGTGATTGTGAGATTTGGGCAAGGACAAAAAGGAGATTCCAGAGAGTTGTAAGCACAGTCATGTTTTCCAGCCAAAGGGTCTTAAGAAACACTGAGCATACAGTGTGGAGTCTGATTTTCCATCATACCAGAAGAAGCGGGTATCTATTCTGAAACATTGTGATGAAAGGGAAGGTCCTTCGCTGTGAGGAGGCAAGCTTATGGAACCCCTTTACATGATAGGAGTGAGAGAAATGTAGGACTTGGCTAATATGTGCCTTCTGTCAAGCTGCCATGGACTCTAGGCAAGAGTGTCCCCACAAAAACAGCAACTCTGTCTGCTTAGGGCCAGGTAACCTTGGTTACCTGGCAGTTCAGAATTTTCTAACAATGCAAAAAGGTGTATTCTTATTGTATGAAGTGTTCATAAATAATACATGTTGTCAAAAGAGAACCCGAATAAAACAAAGTATGAAAGGCTACTGCTATATGGGAAGAGGCAAAGATTAAAGCCAGAAAGTTTATTTTAATGAAAATAAAGGGTTTTTGTGTTGCTTTGTTTTGTTTTTAAGGTGAAATAAGCTAGCTGGAAAGTTTTAGAGGATTTTAGAGACAAGGTTAACAAAAGTGATGTAACTGCCATTGTGCTACTTTTTATCAAGAGACAAGAACAAACATTTATTCATGCCATCTAGGGTACTAATAAGAGACAAAGGTCAATGATTTCACCAAAGTCCAACTCTGTGACCCAATGAGTCAACTGGGATTATTTGAAGGAGAATGTGAGAAGAAAAGTGGAGGTGCAGAGGAAGGAGCTGAAGGAGGAAGGAGTTGCAATTACAATGGCTGTGGCATGAAGTTGGAAGGGCGCTACTAGAGAGAGGAACAGAACTGGCCGGAGAACACAGGAAGGAAAGAGGCCCTCATCACAGTGATTGCCCAACACTGTAGACCATAGTGTTAAACCCATCTGGAAGAAAAGTTGTCCTATTGTAATCAAGGATAGACATCAAATTGACATAAAACTTCAATATCATATAATAGTACATTGTATTATGTACTTTCTCAGTCAGGACAGACAAATTATTCTTCAGTGAGAACTAATCCAAATGATTTTGGCAGTTAAAAAAGTTAACCAAACAAACAAACAAACAAACAAGCAAACAAAAACAAAATGTAACAAAACATGTGAGCTCAGCAAAGAAGACATCAATACACAAGACAAACTGGGGAATAATTATTCTATAGACTGTTTGAATATATGTCACTATGATTAGTTAAAAAGCAAAGCTGACTGAGCAATAGCTAAATAAGATAGTTAGGTGGAAAAAACAATAAAATGATGGCATGAAGAAGGAATGAGCCAGCAGTCACCAGGTAGATGCAGAGGGAGGGAGCAGGAGATGAACGTGCCATGTTAATAAAAGTACCACCATGTGACAGAGAATAAATTAGGAATATGGGTTCATTTAAATGTAAGAATTAGTGAGTAATGAGCCTGAGCTACTCACCAAGCATTTGTGATTAATATGAGCCTCAGTGTGTTTATTTGAGAGTGGCAGTGGAATAGAAAACTCTACCTACATTACCCAGATAAAAGTCCATGGGGCCTTAACCCTACACTCAGAACTATAGGCAATGGAAGAAAGCTAGGAGTGGGAGAGTGGTCTTCTCCAAGGAAGAGTGCACCTATTGTTTGTTCACTGTCAAATGGTGAGCTCTAAAACATACAAAGAAGTAACATACAAACATATCAGGTTGTAATTAGGGATATAAATGTATATCCAAATGTGTGTATGTATATAATAACAATTAGAAAAAAAAAGGCCATGAATTTGAAGGAGATTGATGAGGGGGCTACATGAGAAGGTTTGGGGAGAGAAAAGGGAAGGCAGAAATTTCCTAATCAAATTATCATCTCAAAAATAAAGAGGAAAGAAAAATAGAATCTGCTGAAAGTGCAACTCAGTGAAAAAGTATTTGCCATATGTATGAAGCATTAGGTTTGTTGTTTACCACTGAGAAAGGGGGCATTTAATAGTAATTTATTTTCATTAGGTGTCTGTTAAGTACAGGCCAAAGCCTTAGTCCTTGTAATAATAATCTCTGAATCCTCTTAATTGTTTAATAGCACAGAAGAACCAATAGACCATTTTTATTGGATCTTTAAGAATCTCCTGAGTCAATTTCCATTCATATTTCATTGAAAGAATCCACCATCAATTTTCTAACTACATAAATGGGGTTCTAAGGCAGTGCCTGACAAGCAATGATCACAATATTTGGAAGAGAGAATTCATGATTTTCATATTACACAAATTGTTCATTAAATATGCAACAAGCTACTAAGAGACAAATACTACTTTGGCTTACCTTTTAACATGGCATGCTGTGATTCTGTTAAGCAAGGCATGTTAACAAGATAAAATGTATGCATTTTCTCTTAGTAAGTATCAAATGCCTTGTTCTCTTACCCTTGCTTCAAAAGCAACCTCAAAAAGAAGCCATTTCAAAGGGAGTAATAGAAAGGCTTGTCGCGGACACAAGCTGGGTGTCAACACAATTATAAATCACAGCTGTTTTATCAATACACTACTAGGATTTGGGTGTCCTTTATTAGCATAGCAAAATCTGGGCAGCAGACACCACTAAATCTATATATGGGAAAGATCAATACAAATCTAAAAATGTTGATTTAGTATGGAGTTCTCTGTCAGTTGACTTTTGATTTGGAAATCTGCCTGGAGCCTTGTGCTCATCTGCTTATCGTCTTGAAGTTGTCTACAGAAAGAACTCAGGGGGAAAAAAACCCCATGAGCATGTACACTGCTATTTCTATAGCATTACATTTCAAGGAAGTTTGTGTTAAAATAATAACTTTCTTTGTAAGTTTTCTCTCAAACTTATTTTTTCATCTTGATTGTGGTCAAAGGATCAAGATGGACACACACAAAAAAAACACAAATAAGAGAATACATTTTAACATTTTCAAAGAGAGCTGCAATTATATAGGAGACTAAACATCTAGAAACTGCTGATCAGATTCTGGCTTCATCCTTCCTCACTGCTGAATTTGAAGGTACTGCTTACTAATTAAAATGCTAAGTAGAAATTTCATTTAACGTATGGTGACAGAGAAGGAACTGAGGACTAAATTCTCCAGTAGGAAAATAAAATTACAAGATTTAGGGGAAAGGACTTCATGCTAGGAGTTAATATAAAGGAAAAGATCTCAAAAACACAATCTGTTTTCTCTGAAATCTTAGAAATCGCATAGCTTAGGAGAAAACACACAAGCCCTTCTAGTGAAAGGGGGAACAAATCAGTCTTACCTAGAGTTAATAAATATACCTCCAAATATTTAACTGCTTATGTAATGTTGCATGCTCTAAGTTTCTTGATTACTTTTGGAGAAATCAAGTAATCAAATAAAACAGTCTTGAGTACTTTTAGGGTAACACTAGTATGGATCAACACTAAATTTCACCAATTTTTAAAACATATTTATTTATATAGTATGTGCATGAGCATTTGTGTGCATTTATGTCTGTGCTCTCTTCTTATGTCTAGTGCCTGCAGAGAGCAGAGTGGGATATTACACTAGATAAGAGGGATTCTTGCTGCAAATTGACTTTAAATCACTATGCATAAAACATTTCAAATTTTAACATGTAAGGTTATCAACATGAGTACAACACAGCCACTGTAAGAAATGATGAAAATGGGTGAACAGAATTTATGGAATATAGACAATATTTGAAGAGACAAAAGATTATTTTTCAAAATTGAGAAAATTTTAGTCAGTGGTTGAAGAATCATTATGAACTCTATAGATTCTGCATGAAAAAGAAATCACTTGCAAAAGAAGCACAGATAGCTCACAAAAACAAAATTAGAACAACAGAGAAACCACAATAATACTTGTATGTGGTTTTGCAATGGTGTTATTTTGTCATAGGTGATAGGACAGAGTTTTTTTCTTGTTAATTGTGCAGGGTTAGTTTCATAATTAAAACATAGAATGTTTACCCTCCTGAAGATACCAACAGATCAAGAACAAAATGGGAAAAGTTAATTGCAACATAATAAAGAAGAGACTAGTGCTGGTAAACACAAATGTTTCCTACATCGAAGTACGAAAGACACCTTTTTAGAAAAAATGAAAAATTTGGAAGAGGATTTCATTAAAAGAGGGAAGATAGCTAAGTCATTAATATATGAAAAGGTGATCAATTTTAAATGCAATGCCATTATTTTAGTGTGAAAAGACTCATCAATATGTATACATTTTCAATGAGTGATATAAATGATTTGCAAATGTACAGATCAACTTAACTGCTACATTTGACTACATTTGATAAAAGGCCAGTCAGTTCAAATACATTCAGAGCTTTTTTTTTTGGATTATCTGTTGTTAAATATGGGTTTATAGACCTACAATTCTGAACATATTTTCTGGATTATGTATCTGAAGGCATAAGTCAAAAAACAATCCCATATCAGTTTGGAATTATGATTGATAAAAGGGTTATTTATTTAAAGGAAAAACTTACAGATCACCATCCTAGACAACAGCCCTCTTCATGACCAGGAAATGGAGTCCGAAGCAAGAGAGAGAGCTCACAGCTACTGCTGCTTTAAAAGCAGCAGAGACCATGCCTAAGTGGGCTGGTATCTTAAAGGCAATTGGCTGAAAGAGCAGAAGAAGCTTCCACAATATGTACCCAATAGGAGAATATGTATTTATAGGAAAAAAATGTTCTGAAAGCCTGCAATGGATTGAAGACAACCCACATTTCTATTGAGTATAGAAAGATTAATAAATTTTATTATAGACAATAAAATATCATTGGGTAATATAAACTATAAAGCTATAGTCATGCATAGTGTTAGCTAACTAACTCCACTCCCCATTGACTAAGGTTTGACACTGTCCTTTCTAATTGGCTAGTTTTAAATGATCCCAAAAGAAACTAATGAAAACCAATAGATCTGACAATAAAGGGCTGCTTAGAACTTTGGGAGACTTGGGGTATCATGTATCAGTAAAGATGGCTCAACTTAGACTGAGGTAACTTACTTGGGGTAAAAACTAAAGACAGGCAAAATACGGCTGTCAAAAAAAGGAACAAGACCATTCTAAGGAGCTCCAGACCCAGAAATTTCTGAGAGGTGAGAGAATTCCTGGGGTCTGCTGGGTTATATAGGCTCTGGATCCCTGAGTTTGCTGAGCTAGCTTGGCCAAATATTTCATTTTCACACTAAAATAATGGCATTGCATTTTGAGTTGGGGGGGCTCCACTCTGTTGGATCTCAGATATAAAAATGGCCTTCAATAAAATTAAAGTGGCTCTACTGAATGCACCTGCTCTGGCACTGCCAAATGTCACCAAAGACTTCCATGTGTATGTGGATGAGAAGGAATGGTCAAAGGGATACTGATGCAAACCCTGGCTTCATGGAAAAGGCTGGTAGCCTACTTGTCCAAAAAGCTGCATCCAGCGTTTACTGGTTGACCTCCCACATAACTGCAGCAACAACTTTACTAGTTAAAGACTCAGACAAACTAACTTTGGGGAAAACTCTTAGAGTGATAATCCCTCATGCCATCAAGAGGATTCTTAAACATCCTCCTGATAGATGGCTTATTAATGCTCAGTTGACTCATTATCAGGTTTTGCTCTTAAACACAGACAGGATCCAATACACCCACAGCAGTGACTTTGAAGTCCGCCGCCATCCTGCTCCCAGACATGGACTTGGATCAGCCCCTCCATGATTGTATGGACATCTTGAGCCATTGCTACAGGATCAGACTAGACCTCAAGAACGTACCTTTCTCAAGGGCTGAGGTAACATGGTATACAGATGGCGGTAGCTTAACCAAAGATGGTATCAGGTATGCAGAGCAGTGGTTTCAACTGAGGAAGAGGTCATATGGACTGAGGCTCTACCTCGTAGGACATCATCCCAGAGGTCAAAGATGATAACTCTAACAAACGCACTGCATTTGGAAAAGGAAAACAGATTTAATGTCTATACCAACAGCAGGTGTACATTTGCCACGATGCATGTCCATGGTGCCTTCTACAGGGAGAGGAGGTTTTTGATTGCAGAAGGAAAGACTATTAAAAACAAACAGGAGATTTTAGACCTCTTACAGGCCATACGGGTGCTCCAATAGGTAGCTGTCATACACTGCCCTGGGCACCAGAAAGGAGAGGACTCAATCTCAAGGTAAAACAGCCAGACAAACAAGGAGGCTGTCCTCCAGATAGCAATCATCCTGCTGCCCACACCACTAAAGATGATAACACCCACTTTGCTAGCATTTCCAGCTTACACTGACTAAGATCTCCAAAGAATTCAATCATGTACACTTACAAGGAGGAAGGATGGTTCAGGTCCCCTGATGAATGGATCTTCCTCTCATTAGACTTTGCCACTCAGCATTTGACAAATACACCAAAGTACTCATTTGGGAGAAAGGAAAATACAGAACCTCTTGAGAAGAGCACATCTTACGAAAACAGAAGCTGTAAGCCAGTATCCCACATACCATCTCATCAATGCAAAAAGTGGAGTCACGAGACCTAGACACTGGAAAAGAGGAACTCAGTCTGGTGCCAACTGGGAGACTGACTTCACAGAGGTAAAACCAGGTCTGTATGGCTCTAAGTATTTGCTAGTTTTTATAGATACCTTTTCAGGATGGACTGAGGTTTTCCCAAATAAGCACAGTACAGCTGGCATGATGGTAAAGAAGCTCCTGGAAGAAATTATCCCGAGGTATGGTCTCCCTGTGCTCTTGGGCTCAGAAAATGGACCAAGATGCATGTCTCAGGTAACATAAACTCTAGTTGAGACTATTGAGATCAACTGGAAAGTTCATTGTGCTATCATCCCCAAAGTTTAGGCCAGGTATAATGATGAACCGGAAACTTAAAGAGACCTTCAAAGACTAACCCTAGAGACTGGCGGTGCCTGGGTGACTCTCCTCCCCTGTGCTTTCTACAGGGTTTGTAATTCTTATACCCTAGACCTGACCCTATTTGGGATCATATATGTCAGGCCAACAACAATTCTTCCTAATCTTAGGGCAAAATTACTGGCTGAATTTGATGACTAAGGAATTCTTTCCTCCCTCCAAGTTCTGTCTCAGTAACAGAAACAACTCTTGCCTCAGCTGCTTTCTGTCTATGAGAAGGAACTGCCTTAGTAAGAGC
>LOEQ01006654.1:59344-79326 GCA_001685075.1 Bramus lutescens | reverse complement strand
GGCCTTGGTGAGCTCCCATTAGATCAGCCCCATCGTCTCAGTGGGTGGGCGCAGGCTGAAAGTAGACAGAGAAATTAGGATGGGACTTCAGAAGTCTTGTTGGAAGACAGATCATGGTGACTGAGACCAAGATTGTGAAACATGGATGGTCTCATTATGTTAGGAGACAACAGAATTAGTGAGAATTATTCCTACCAGAGAGATGGAGAACGTTTTATCCAAATCGAGTCACCTAGACACTGTCACAGGAGAAGGGACCCAGATTTGAGAGCATAAAGGAGATTCAAAGGAAAGGCCTAGAATCTAGTATGGGGTGAGTATTCCAGCTGGAGCTATGATTGGGAGCCTGGTCACGACAGAGAGCATCCAATCCTAACTAAGTTGTAGAAACCACAGATGCCTTTAAGAGAACTTGTCTTGAAAAGTGACATGTTTGGTTTAGAAACTTGACTCTAGTCTAAATATAAGAAGATAAAATTAAAGACGAAAGTGAAAAGCCAGAATCATCTGGAAATCGAGACATGCTCTGACACTTAGAACAGTCAAGAAACCAGAAGCCTCACAGAGGCAGCACCGCAAGGTGAAAGAACTGTGGACTGGAGAGTGTCTGCCCATTCATCAGCCGCAGCCTGCATGTCAGGGTGCACAGTGTAATTAATCGTTGACTCAGGGACTGCCGAGCAGGGTCGCCGGGTCATAAAGACAGCTCCGAGAGGAAGACTTCAGAGACAAATTAGTGTCGTGGACCCTGTCCATTTCCACTTCCACTCCAGTGCTCCTGTTAGACTACTCATTTCTAAAGTTTAGCAATCTCTCTCCGACTCGTGTGTCCACGCACAATTTTGGCAAGCTGAATGTGGTGCCTCAGCCAGATATCTCGTTCCCTGCAGACATATAAACCCATCAGCTGTGAGCTGGTAATATAATTTACAGTACACTTGGCCAGCCCTGTAAAACAACTTTCTGTTTCCAGGGAAATAGAGCCCTGACAAGAAGAGATGTTTATGGCTTCATTTTTGCTGTGTTTTCCACTGTTCCTGTAGCAGCAGCAGCTTGTGCATAATGTATCCTAGGCACCTGCCAAGCGGTTACAACTTTGTTGTCATTGTGTTTGGCAAGATAAGGGCAACATCAGGCTTTGCTTCATATCCACCCCCAGAATCCTATTACCTTAGGCGGTGATGGCTGTCCTTATGGCCATGTTCCTCCGTCCTTAGGACAGAGGAATCCAGACATGTCCTCTCCATGGAATTATCTGTTGTTTTATACTTTTCTCAGCAAAGTTCCTACAGAGTGGTACTGAAGGCTTGAGACGTGATCACTAGAGAGAAGCCATGCCATGTATATGCACACAATTCCAGCTTACTCTTTCATTCAGGGCCTTTCTTTGAAGTGATAAATGCAATAGTAACCCTTTTATTTATGCTGTTAGACTAGTAAGGATTCTTTTAATAAGCAATTCTCCTATGTGACGACAGCTAAAAGGAAAGCTCTAGAAGGTCTGAAATTTGTTTTATCCATTGTTCTATCCCCAGCTCTAAAACAGGGCTGGGAGCTTTAGGCCTATGTGCTGGGTGAATAAGGTCAAATAGTGACATATTAAATTTACTCTGATAATTGAAGACTAATGCTACAGGTGATGGTTTCCCAAGAGGAAAATGTTCTATTGAGTGTTGGCCAGGAGGTTGATGGATCAACCCTGAGACATAACATAGAAAGTAATATTCAGCCTAACAGCATTCTGTGTTGCAAAACCCTCCATTTGAGGGACAGTTTATTAACCTGGTGACTCTCAATTCTGCTGTCCACAAATGCAGAGTTGTGAGGTTTCCCCGCAGTAATTCTGTTTTGCTCCTAGCTACATTCACTCAATGATAGATATTGTATTTCACGTGCTGTGTGGGTTGTCTCTGATGTCTAGTATTATCAAAATTCTTTTGTGTTTCCATCGTATCTCTCTTAGTAAAGATTGGAAATAGCAAATGTGTATAGTGTAATAAGTATGCCTGTATGACTTAATCTTTAGGTATATTTTATGTAGACTCACTAACTCTATCTGTTTGGGAATATAATTGATCTCATACAAATTTTATACAATCTAATTTTGGAAATTGCATCTCCAGGGCTATTGAGTGCAATCTCTATCCTCACTGTGAAAGTAGAAAGCAGATGAGACAAGAGGGGAGATGGGAGAAGCCAAGTTTGCAATACTTCCATTGTGAAAAGAATTCACAATATTAAATATTACCATAGATTTTTGTAGAAGTGATTAAAAGGTTTGAATACATATAATTCATTTGTTTATGTGTATATTCAAGTATAGACACACATGTGTGCAAGTGTGTTTGTGTGTGGAGGGTGGAGGACAAGCTTGATTGTCTTTCCTCAGATGCTATGTAGCTTGTTTTTAAGATATATTTCATTCTTGCTTTACACTTGTTTATGTGGCCAGAATAAGGGGTCAGATCCTCCAGAGTTGAAGTCCCAGGCAGTTGTGAGCCACAATCAAATTTGGGTTTTAGAACCAAATTAAGGTCAACATGCAGCCTTAAAACCTGAACTATCTACCCAGTCCCTCAACTTGCTTTTAGAGACAGGGATCTCATTTGCCTTAGAAATTAGCTAATAGGCTAGACTGGCTAGATAGTTAGCTTCAGTATGAACGGTTCCTGCTTCATAGGTGTTGGAATTACAAGCACATGCTATCATGCCCAGCTTTTTTCTCTGTGGGTGCTGGGCTTTGAACTCACGCACTCATACAGAGACGACAAGCATATTACTAATTAAACTATCTCCCCAGCATGAATGCAGGTAAATTTTTAAGTTTCTCTCATACTCCAAATTTCTGTGCAATTCAGAGAAAGTAATTGGAGGACTTTTATGCCATATTGTGTTCCTGATAAAATTGCAAGAGATTGGTTTCTCGAATATAGTATGCTTATGCCCGATGCAAGCCATATGCACCATCAAAGATAATAATAGTAAATTGTGTAACTCCAGAGTTATAGGGTTCACTATGTAACATTATTTTGAAAGTAGGACCATTGTATAAAGAATCTGTCAACAGAAGAAAGCAGAATATCTACGTGATTTCTCCATTTAATCAAAATAGACTTCCTAATGAGGAAGAAGGCAAAAATCACTACAGTTGACCTTCTACTGTTACATGACATTTCACGATTTGCAAAGCTCTTTCAAACATGTTTTCTTATTTGATTTTTGAACATCATTCAGGATTATGCAAAAGAGAGGTCCGAGAAGTGTGACTTTCCTGCAGAGCTGAGGATGGAGCAGGGCCCTTTTGGGATTCAGGTTTTTTTCCCTTCAGGACTCTATTCTACCTCGAGTATAAAATATTGTCTGTATATGGAAGAAATGAAGCAATGTGTAAGCACCCAAAATTAAAATATGTGCATACATAGATAATAGATGTACATATAACTTTTATTGGGTACTTATTATTCCCAAATGCTATTTGGATATTGTAATATTCATATTTCTGGGTTCTTCTTTAACTCTGAATCCGTTCTCCATTCTTCAGCTTACTTTACTCAGCTTCGCATTGTGGAATGTCCCCTGTATCAATTTATTAACAGACATTCTTGCTTTCTTTGTCTCACTTGAGTATGACCAAATGGAAGCATTTCTGAATAAAGAGAAGGAAGGGTAGAAGTGAAGTGTGATTCTGTCCTCGAGGAAAAGGTAGGAACCAGTTTGCTTCTTGCTTCTAGGGCATCACTTCCTACTCTTTTTATTCCCCGCTCTGGGTCCTGGTAATTGACCATACCTAGAAAACAAGTTCCTGAGTACTACATTAACTCTGGAAGATTCATTATTCCCTCTCTGTCCATTGATAATATCACCTTAATAAAACCTCCATTAAATGTCACAATTAGAGTAAGTTAATTGCTTCCTTTAGCATTTGGATAGACTTGGAGCTATTAGTTTACATTGTGAGTAAGAAAATTGAGGTCCAATAAGATTTCACAGTTAAATGACTTGGAGAGCTGGGATTCGGCCCATGTCATCTATGCTCACTGGGGCCACACTCCAAGCCTTGACCTGCTGTGGATGGTCGTCCCATGTGTATGGTGCCCACTTTGCAGGATGCATCGCTTGAGAACTGACTCAGAGTCAGAGAGATTCCTGAAACTGCCATTGCCATGTACAAGGGTCATGTTTTGAGATTTCATAACATATTTACAAAGCAAAGAAACTGCAAGAATGTCAATAAGAAAGTTGGATAACATTGAATCTGGTCTCTCATCTCATAATTCAGTCTCCTCTGCACCAGTTTGATAAAAAAAAAACAATTCTGATTGTGTCACCAGTTGTCTAAAGAGATGGCGCATGTGAGTTCATATTAAACATACCCCTGCTATGCTTATAAAGATTTTCATAATAGACCCCCCGCATGACCTCCAGTCTTAACTCTCACTGCAGTAATCCAATTGTTGTAGCTCAGTGTTTCTCAGTTGGAGTGGTTTTTCCCCACAAAACATACTTGGCAGTATCTGCAGACAATTTTGGTCATCGCAACAACAGGAGATGTTTCTGGCAGAGTCCGTGAATATTGCTAACCATTCTAGAATGCTCACACAGTCTCTACAACAATCACATGGATCCTAACATCAAGTATCTTGCTGTCAAGAACCCCTCTTTCCAGTCTACCATACAGAAAACCATGTATCCCTTAAGTTGATATAACAGTGTTTACCACACTGTGTGCCAAGCAGTAAAGAGGGAAGTCTGGGTGTTGTGGTACCTTTTATTAATATCAAAATCCATGTACAATGACAAGACAGAATGAGGAATCCAGGTCACATCACCAGTTGCTCCACTGCTCCCACTGGTGGACCAGGTCTCTGCTGCTGGCATCATAACCTTGTTCCCAAAGGGCAATGAGGAAGCACTAAACCGTGACTCTGCTAGCTCCTACACCATTGAAGAGAGTGACCATTGCCCCACCCAGAACTTTTGTTTGGATATTTGGGTCTTGTATCTTCTTTAATCATGTCCCTTGGGCGAAGCAGTCTATTAGAATTGGTCAGCAGAGCTGTCACAGAATTCTCACAGCATTTACCCCTTTTTTTCTAATTAAGAAGGAGGGTTCTAATCCTAACATAATAAAACTATGTATAATAAGAACTATTATCAAGTATTGTCCAAGAAGAAAAAGTAATAACCTTAACAAAAGTGAAACTCTACAAGACAAGAGAGATTATTAAATAAGAAATACATCATAGATGTCCAGACCACAGGTAATTGGCAATTTTCTAGAGATTACTCCAATAGCTGTCCTTTCCTAAAGAATCTAGGCTTGTACCTCATGCGCCTTTAGCTAAAATTTGTAAGGAATCCTAACTATCTAGTCTTCAATCCCATCAAAGACCTGAGAAGAAAAATAATAATGCCTGAGTAAGCAGGGAGTGCAAGCAAATGAGTTACAAAAAATGAAAGAAAGGATAGGAACTGTTGGCTGCCTGGACAGTCACCTAATGTTTCTTTGTGGTGTTGGGGCATCCAACTTCGGCTTATAAGCCTAGAATATTTGACAGAACATTTTTGGAAGCAGGAAAATTTGGAGGACTTACCTAACCTGTCTTGGCAAAGTCTGGCAGTTGCTTTTCTTTGCACCTTGTTGGTCCAGATAGGACAGTGTACTTACTGTCAGCAGTTGAGGTGAGGGCAGTTTTCTTTTGTCCAATAGGCCAGTTTTGCCAAGAAGAAAACAAATTCCATATGGAGTGTCATTGATGCTCATCACCTTCTCGAGAGTAGATCAATGCAGCCAGAAGCAGACATGTTTCATAACAGAAGAGTTTTATTAAAACATTTAAATGCTATATTCTCTAGGTCTTTGAGTGTTTGAAAATTACCTATTTTGAATATATATCTGTTCACATAGAAAACCTAACATGACTATAGATTTACAAGCATGAGTGACTATTAACCTGTACTTTTTATTAACCTATATAGTTTAAGGACCAAAGCTTCACATTATAAAAATAAACAAGCTGTAGAGGTAATACTTTAAGCAAAAATATAAACACATATACAGTATAATGACAATAAGTTTAAAATTGTGAGAATATACAAAAATAAATTAACCAGATATAGATATGTATAATGCAATATGGTAAAAAACCTTAATTTGCATCAATATACAAAATATCCTAAATAGAAGTAGAAAGATATATATAGTATAACAAAATAATTTTACATTTATATCAATATACAAAAATATCTTCAATAGGAATAGAAATATACATACAGTATAACAAAGATAACTTTGAATTTGATTCAATATATAAGAATCCATACCAATGTAAATTATTTAAAACTGTTAGTTGCTTTTTTAGTTTATAAGTACTTTTAATAATCTACCTTATAATCCTATCATATATACCCCCTTTTATTCTATTACAAATGAGAGACCTGAGTATAATCTTTATTTTACCATCCCAACCCTATAACAACTATTACCAATCTCTACAGGTGACAATTATCCATAACTCTGAGAAAAACCAAACACCGTCCACTCTACCTTTAGAAAAAATGGCATCATGTTCTTAGACTTACTTCCTGATGTCTGGGGAGTGATGGTATTTCTATGGGACCCTGTAAAATGTAAAATAATGGTTGCCTGGGGCAAATGTCGTTAGCACTGGTATGCAAAGCAGGGATCATAAGGACCTATGGGCAGTGCGTGTGGGGAGCGAGCAGATGCTGGGTATCCCACAGGGTAGATGTGGTTAGCGCTGTGGGGCAGGGATTGTAAGTACTAATGGGCAGCACATGTGGGGTGCTAGCAGGCGCTGGGCAGCCTGCAGGGCAGTCATGATTAGCACAGCGGGGCTGTGGCACGGACTGAGACCAGAGTGGCTAGTGAAGATGTTGGACACCAGATAAAGAGGGAACTCTGGGAATTATATTACCTTTTATTAATATCAAAATCCTTGTGAAATGGTTACAAAACAGACTGAGGAATCTGGGTGACATCAACAGCTACTCCACCATTCCGAGGGGACTAGTATTCTGCTGCTGGCACCATAACCTCATCCCCAAAGCATGATGGGAAACTCCAAGCCATGGCTCTACCAGTTCCTACACTGTCCAAGAGAGTGACCTTCACCCCTCCCTGGCCTTATATTTGGATATTTGGGTCACATATCTTCTTCTCTAATTCTGCCCCTTGGGCCAAGCGGTCCCTCAGAATTGGTCAGCAGAGTTGTGACAGAATTCCCACAGTAAAGCACTGTGATTAATAAGTTCACCTCCACGCACTTGTCCATTCTGTGCCTGTTCATACAAGACACCTCCAGCTGGAAAGAAACTCTTCCCACTGTCTGCTCCATGACTCACTCCTTCTCATCACCAAACACAAGTAGCATACTCTGACATCTCTAGACAAATGAATAGGTGACTGTGCTGGATTCCCACCATCTGATGTTCTTCCTTCAAGCTTAGCAAATCAACACCAAGCTATGCATGCCATGGCTTGACAAGGGTCATCGTGCCAAACTTGCCATTGATGTGGCTCGTAGGCACTACAGTTGACTAGCGCTGATAGTTACTTCCCTACTTTGGAACCTTGTGTGGTGCCTTCCGTTACCATGAAAGCAAGTCCTTAGGAAGGGGAGCATTCAGGTCAGTTCCAGCTCAGGATCCTCTAGGCCTTGTTTCTGAAGTGCATGTTGTCTTTAGCCATAGGGAATTATCTTCCACTTCGGGCGACAACCATGGTCAACAGCAAGAGGATGTATGTATTGGGAGTCTCTTGGACACCCCCAGCCAATGACTCAAAAGTTAAAGAAACTTCTTTTCACAAGAGATGGACAAAACTGCAGAAAACTACAACCAATAAAAATGAAGGGTGTGGAGCCCAGTCCCCGGGGTGCATCTGCAAAGCAATCTTACACCTAAAGCTCAGGGAACATTTGCTGAAGAGGTGTGGGGAAGGCTGTAAGAGCCAGGAGGTCAGGGAATCATCATTATCTCCTAGAAACACTAGAATTACCCGGAGAACATTCTATTCTATTCTCTTCTATTCTCCAGAAGCGTAAATACAAAATATACACCTATAAACTCTCACCAACATCACTGCCCAAACCTGAACTGAACAAGGATGATATCAATAGGCATGTCAAGGTGGATGGGAAAAGTCCATCCATCTTCAACCCTACATAAAGAACTATTGGCAACTAAGTAAAGCTGGGATTGGCAGAGGTGGTCCTCCCTATGGAGGAGCATACCAATTGGTTGTCCAGTGCCAGTCAGTTCTGAAAACTGTGTGTGTGCAATATTGTGAATATATATAATATTATATATATCACATATAATATTATAGGGACTGAACAAGTTATATTTAGTAATAAGCACATGCATATGCATATAAGTAATAAGCACATGCATATGCATATGCATATACATATATGCATGTAATAACAATTAGTATAAAAGAGGTTATGAATTTGAAGGAAAGAATGAGAATTTGGCAGGAAAAGAAGGGAGAAATGTAATTAGATTATAATCTCAAAAAAAGCATACATTTGTAAGTCAGAGCTTTTCAATCCCACACTCTATTTGTTTCTCTTATGAATTTTAGAAAGCATGGAAAAGTACATGCCTGCTATTTTGAATGAAAAATATCAATCAAAAAATATATCACCCCTTTCACATTCTTGAGAATGAGAAACAATAAAGTGAATGGCAGGAATGTGTCACACTGAGAATGTGAAACATTTGTTCTGTTCCATATCCACAAGAGGGGAGCCATTATTCCACATCCACTTTGTTAGTGCCCTGGATCAGTTGGCCACTATTGAGTCTGTTCAAACTGGAGATTGGTGTGCCTGCTGTTGCAAAAATGAATATTTAGAGGCTGGAAGGCATCTCCGCGTAGATTTACACAATGTTTAAGATCAGCCCAGTATGGTTAGAGAAGGAATCTGTGGATGTTGGAACATTTGTCAGTAAAACAAAATGACTCTTAAGGAGCATGAGAAGCCATGACTGGGAAAGGCAAGGGCTGGGGGTGTTTTTAAGGTATTAAAAGAGACAAAGATGGAAGAAGTAGCTGGTTGTTTAGTGGATTCTTCCTTGAGGAGGTTCTGTGAGAGTTGCCTTCTTTGCACATGGAAGATGGCACACAGCCTGGTGGAAGCATGGTACTAGAGAAGTAAGTCTCTTTGCACACTAAACACAAAGTGAGAACAGCAAAGTCCACACCATGAACTAAGCCCAGCAAAGTGCTCATGATACTGTGTCCTGCATTTGGTAGTGATATCACACCAGTTGTTTAGTTTCTGTTTCTTATCATCGCCTACCTGTCCTTCAAGACCATACAAGATACAATGGAGCCAGTCCCTAATGTATATAAGCAAGAGCCTCTTCACTGGTCACTTAGCCCCATTTTTCTGTAAAATCTCCACTTCTTATTAGAATGACACAACAAAGGCAATTACATTTTAATTAAAAATAATACAAATTTTAAAAGAGAACACTGTCACATCAAAAATGCCTGTTTACAGTATGGTTCAAATGGTTGCAACTATACTTTCTAAAATTATTTCTGGAGTCTTTGGAGTTCATATACACTAATTTTATTAAAGAAATGAGAGAGTGAGAGGGTGGAAGAGCAGTGTTCATGCCAGGAGCTTCCTCCTTCAAATGAAAGAAGAGCATTCCAAACAACTCATGTTTAACTTCAAGAAAGCAAGGACAAAATCCATTGTCATACATTTGGAAAAGTGAGGTTCTGCCAGATGTTTCTGAAGCAACTGAAAGAGAAATGGTGAAGTATGGCAAAGTTGGGCCAATCCCATCTATGCTTGTAGTAGACTATGTGGTTGATAAACATGCTAAGAATTTTCCATGTGGTGGAGATATATAAGAAAAGAAGCTAATTTATGTATAAATTTCCTATTTCATCTTTGAAGATTCTTGGGAATTGCTGTGCAGGAAAAATATGTGTAATAAACCAGGAAGGCAGTGGGACTTGAATCAAAGGAGAAGTCACCAGGACTGTGGAGTCCTGATATGTCCCCTGTGCAGTCTCAGCGTGCACTCTTTCATGGGGCGTGGTGATATATGAGGCAGAAATGTCACCACAAGTATTCACACAGCATGGTCCAGACATCTCATTGGACTTACATGGAGCTTTGACTGAGCTCTTCATTTCCTCCGCTCACTTCCATCCCTCATTCTGCCATCTCTCAGGCTATATCAAAATATAAACATAGAGCTTGCTATATTATCACTGAGCTATAGATGATACTAGGAATCTGCAAGTCACCAAAAACTGTCTTAGAAAAGTTAGGAACTCTGGACAGAGCCATGTGAGTATAATCAAGAAAAAAAATGTGAAGACATGACAAAATAATAGGAGAAAAGAAAATACCTTAGGCATGTAAGTGAAGCTGGGCGTGATGGCACACGTCTTTAATCCCAGCACACAGGAAAGCAGAGGCAGGCAGATCTCAGTGGTCTAGAGGCCAACCTGGTCCACAAAGGGAGTTCCTTTTGTAACAACCAGAGCTGTTGCACAGAGAAACTCTGGCTCGAAACCCACCCCCCATACAAAAGAAAGAAAAAGAAATGTAAATGATTTCACCTACCTCAAAGCAGATAAACACACACACACACACATACACACACACAACACACACACCTCACAAAATTGTGTTCTATGACATACTCATATAATAGGAAAAACTCAAGAAAATTGAATAATGGCACAGTATTTACAGGTAACATTCAGAACACTGAAACTGAATGAAAGGAAAGAGATTTTGTAGGCCAAAGGCAACAGAGAGTGAAAAGGAACGGAGGTTCCCACATAATTAACTTGAAATGATTCACCCCCAAAAGGGGCAAAGAAGGTCTTGTTAGTGAAGTGTTGTCAGAGAGAAATGATAACATCACCACAGTGAGGACCAGCAAAAAGCGGGGGGAGAGGGGATGCCATCACAGAGAAACGGAAACTTGAAATACGGAAAAGATAACTACACCTTAGAGCAGTTAGCAGTTTCATATACTGTTCCACAAACCGTTATACATGATCATACAGTAGCGATGCAGGAATCAGACATATGTTTTATGACCCAAATATGAAAAGTGTTTGGCCACTTGTTCTTCTCCAAGTGTCTTTCCCAGTGCTGTTAGTGTGATTAGTGCAAAAGGGAAGCAAAAAGCCAACAATGGAAAAGACACACGGAGAAGGACAAGTCTCCAAACATTTTTCATATTTGGGTCATAAAGCGTATGTCTGATTCCTGCATCACTATTGTATGTCTGCGTACAATGGTTTGTAGAATTGGAAATGCAGCCTATACAGAGTACTGACATCCAGAGATGCACACCTGGAGTTCGGAGTGTTTATGGAAGGTAGATCATAAAGATTCACGATGCTTGCTTGATGACTTCAGTTAGTCCTCCTCCAGAGGGAAGCAGGCATTTCCTACAGAATACCTTGTCTATTGCCCCCGTTAATCAACTGACAGCATTCACCTGAGTTTTGGGTGTGCACATTCACCACTCGGAATATTCTGTCAGGACAGAGCAGGCCAGTCATCAAAATAGACTGCTCTTGGGGAGGTGCAGAGTTTGGGTCACCCCGTTTCATTCACGTGTGCTAAAAATAACAAAACCACAACTGACATTCGGAGGTGAAGGAGAAGACCTGAGAGAATAATGCTCTCTCCTTTCATTGTCTCTAATTGGAAGCTGAGTTCAAACAATGTCATCCATCTTCCTACATTTTTAATAATACCTTTTGTGAAGTTTAATGTGTTCTCTTGTGAAATAAGACCTTTGAAAATATATAATTTAAAAATTCATATTTCTAAAATTGTGTTAACCTCAGGAAGATTGAAGTTCACTTTAATTAAAATGGCATATACACATTTCCATCTTTAAATGAGTTTCTGTTTATCATTTTATATATTTGGAAAATGTTTATATACTTGGACAAACGCCTGGGCTATGTCACAGAATTGTTAAAGGTGCTGATCTCTTGGTGGTATGAATGAATCTTGGAGGTATGATTTGGAAGTTTTATTTGTTTCCTTACCAATGTCCATATCTCTTCTCGTAGGTTTTAAAAAATGAACTATTTCAAGAACAAAAGTCTTAATTTGATTTTTATTTCAAAATAGATGGAAAATTTAAGAATTGAGGAATTCATGAGCCTCTCATTAGTATACACATCCTATGGAGAGCTCGTTTGGAGAGCTCGTCTCACTTTCAGGGAATTCAAGCTCTGTGTAGAAAAAAGAAACTCAAAAAGTAGAAGCATTTTCATCCCAGAGTGTTTAACACAAGGATTTCAGAGATTTTAACTTCTATCACATTGCTCAGCATTCCTATGCTAACCTCCTTTATTTTTACCTGGAGGGAAATGAGTTCTGGTCATGGATCTATAGCTGTGTCTCTCTGGCTAGAAGAACAGAGTGTGAAGCAAAGCAATTTATCATTGAGATGGAAAGATATAACAATCAGACAAGAGTAAAATAATATGAAAATAAGCTAAAACTTGCTGCTAATATTATTTACACCAATTGAGAAACAAAATGGGTTTACCATGACAAATGAAAATAAGAAAAAAAATTTCTGTAGAAAAATATGTGAAACATTCATAAAACTCAAACTAGGGTGACTTTGTTGGGGAGATTGCAAGGCATGTAAAGCTATGAAAATTTAAATATAAATTCTTAAAAGGTCCAAAAATTATTATGAGATAAACTATCAAATTACTGTTTTGTTGAGAGACCTACTAGGAGAACGGTTGGTAAAGTGCTCAATGTGGATGCATGGCAGCCTGAGTTAAAATCTCCAGCAGTCGTATCAGAGTTGGACATGGCTGTGCTCTTCTGCAACCCCAGACAGTCCTGTGGGTGATTGAAGAGGGCAGAGGCAGGAGGCTTCAGGGAGCTCACTGGATACTGGTCTAGACTAACCGGTGAGCTCTGAGTTAAGTGAGATAACTTGTATCAAGATAACAAAGTTGAAAGCAATAGAAGACATTGATGGGAACACCTAGCTTTCACATGTGTGCACACACATGCAAATCAGCTGCATGTGTACACACACGCAAATACACAGAGAGAAAAATATATGCTCATTCTCAGTAGCCAGAGTCGTGATAGGTGTACCACAATTTGCTTACACCTTCACTAAACTCTGCTTGTAAATAACAGAAGCTTTATTCCAGGTGGTTCTACTAAGCAGACAGGACAATGGCTTACTTCCCTGTCATTTTCTGAGACTGGAATAGTTTTATCCCAGACATTATACACTCTTAGAATCTTTTAACTTTCCCCAGTTTCTTTGTTGGAAAAACAGCATTCTGTGTAGTCACAACCAAGAAGATGGGACTACACTTACCAGACCCTACTTTAAGAGAATGGTGTGTATCTCAGTGCTGGAAAGACAATATTATTAAGATTTATAATGATATATTATCCAATTTGCAATGAAACAGCACAGTGAGATACACATTCAGAAGTAAGTACAGATGACAGGTTGCCCTTTGGGGAAATGTATTGAATCTTACTGATGAAGATACCATGGCAATGTTAGAAATGTGTTCAGAATCTAAGAGAAACTAAATTTGAAGAATCTAAGGAAATCAAGAGAATAGTGACTCATCAAATAGAACCCAACTTCTCAAACTGTGGATCATGAGTCCATTAGACTTCATGTAACTCGGTATGATGCTGTGAAAATTTGGCAATACTAAAAGTTTATCAATACATAATGGTCAAAAATTAATTAAAAATTAAAGATAGAGCAAATCTCAAATGTCTTTGGAAACACTTGTTCATCTTGTATCATGGAACTTTACTGCATCCTTGACTCTGAACACATAGTATGAATATTTTATGCATGTAGGTCTCTGTGCTTTGCCACTTCAATAAATGCTGTTGATAGTAGCTCAGACCAGATGGAAAACAATTGCTTATTATGAACTGAAATGTTTTTACTGTACACATGATGTCTTCTGCTCTTAAAACTATAACTGTAATTATAGAAAACAAAACAATATTTTCCTGCTATCATTCTTCAGCATATAAGTATCCAATTAGTATATATTTGGATTCTATGGGTTTAGAATGTTTAATTTTAAAAGTCGCTGTTTGAGATAATGACTTGATTTTTTAAAAAATCATTAAATAAATCTGGATCTGGGAATTAGTATAAAAATTGCAACTGTTTCTGAAATGGTCTTGATTGAACTACACTTATATTGTTTGTTCATGCAAAGTACTTTTCACATCATTGCTGATTATGAAGTCAAAATATTGATCAACTCAAAAATATTGAAGATGCTCTACATTTTTCAGATAGTCAACCACAAATATAATTTGCATGTAAAAATAAAGAATTACATCTATTTTATTAGTATAACAATTATTTTTGAATTTAATAAATGGAAAAATTATATGTATACCAGAGAATTATATAAAGATACATTTCTTTATGATTTATTATCAATAATATTTGATTTGTATACCTATTTTACATACTTATATATCCATAGTCACATAAAAATTTCTTAGGCAAAAGTGGCTTACAAATGGAAAATGCTAAGAACCTCTGAAATAGAGCGTATCAATAAGAATAAAATTCTACAAACAGCTATCCCTAAAAGGTAATTTTGAAGTTTGCAAGTATAGTACCTAAATAAGAAATTTACTAGGTGGACTCAAAAGTAGATTTCAACTGCTAAGAGAAGAATCAATTTGAAGGCAGATCAGTAGAGTCTAGGCCTGTAAATAGCAAAACAGAAAAAGAATATGGGTAAATATATCTTCATGTGAGACACGGTTAAGTATAACTATATATGTATAATGGGAAAATTAAGGAAGGAAGATAGAGAGGGAGAAAAATATGTTCAAAATAGGCTTATAATTTTCCCCAAAGAATGAAAATTACAGACCCTAGAAATACAAAAATAAATTTCTACTTCTCTCTTATATTCAAAATTAAAATAGAAATAGTAAGAATAAAATAAAAAGTTCTCATCATATAAACAAATGCCACAATGTGATTAGCAGCTGTCATCTCTTCAGAGACAATGGAGGTCAAAGACAGTGGGATGGTATCCAACATATTTTATGGAGAATAACTATTGACAACATGTAGCAATGTTGTTTGTAAATTGAAGGTGATATAAATATTGATAAATGAGCAAAACAATAGAATTTATCCCTAGGACATTTCCCTTGTAATAACAACTAAGAATTTGTTGAGGTATTAATTTGAATTTAGGTGGAAAAAAAGAACTCTTAAAAAAGTGATTCAGTATCTAAAATGAAAAGCCTCTGTAATTACATTTTTTTCTCTTACTGATTTAACAAGTTAAGTGCATAAAGCATTATCTTTAAGCTTGTGTTGCTGTGGCTATAGCATATAGAATTTCCATATATTTGACAATAAAAGCCAAGTGAATGAAGCTATATTTGAAAAAAGAAATGACACCAGATGGCAGTTTCAATCTGCAAGAAGATATGAAGAAATGAGTAGAAACACAGTAAACAATGAGCTTAATTAAAAGAAAACTCAATGAACCTATTTGAGCTTTCCTTGCTTCTCTGAGCTTTTTAGAATGACTTACATTTTATAAAGTAATTATTATGACAATGTATTATTGTGTCATATATATGTATGACACAAAAATACGTAAGCATACACACATGAAATTTGAATTATAGCCCAAATTGGACAAGGTAAGACAGTTATATAGTAGTAAGGTTTTTATTTCTTGATCAGGGAATTTAGCTTAGAGGTAGAGTGGATGGATCCTCAGAATATAAAATAAACTTTTACAGTTTACTGGAATATAGTTAGTATAGAGATGGGATAGAAATCTTGTAAGTTAAGTTGTACACCATAAGGCCCCAAGCAACCACTAAGAAGGTGGCCCAGAAAACATAAAGATCAATAAAGGAATTACAATAAGATATTAGAATATATTCAAAGAGGATGTAGTAAAGAATTGAAAAAGAATAAAATACAAGACTATATTAATTGCTTTTCTTATCACTGTGACCAATTTCTGACAAAAAATGCAATTTACAGAGAAAAGATTGATTTGCTGCACAGTTTCAGAAGGTGGGATGAATCATATTTAGGATGCACAGTATCAGGAGCACGAGGAGGTTGCATGTGCTGTCTCTTTATTCAGAAAGCAAAGAGAGATGATTGCTGTTACTCAGCTAGCTTGCTTCTCTCAACTCATTCCATAATCTTAGTACATCCATAATTCTAAACATGATCAAAGTGGCTCTTTCCTTCTCAGGTAAATCCATGCTGAACCATACTCACAGATACACCCAGAGGAATATCTCCTGATTACTTGATCTCTTGTTAGTTGGAGGATCAAAACACCATCACAGAGAGCATTTAAGTACCAAAATGTAGCCCATTCATGGTTTAATCTCCCAATCTTCGATAATCTGTATGAAATATTTATAGATTGAGTCCCTTTTCTTTGTAAATTCATACCCCCAAATAACTTAGGATTCTAGTCCTAGCAGTTTTTATACTTGAAATTGTTTAAGCAAATTTCTATGAACCCGTAGAACAGATTTTGTTTCAGGTGATTCCTGAATTAAACTATCTAGTTGACAAACACCCACACCCTGAAAACTGTTAGTAATAGAATGGCCTACACCTCAAAAAGAGATGCAAACTGAGATTCACAGCTTATTTCCAGTCAGTAACTGTTTTACTCTGTGGTCACCTGATAGTTATTCTGTGGCACTATTAATATGGACAGAACATGTGTTTGCATTTTCACTTCTGTTCTGGCATTAAAGATACTCAAAGGAAAAAGAACAGCCATTGATTTTTAAATATATTTAAGTTGAATGCATTGAAACCACTAATTTCATGGCTCATTTAATGTCCTAATATCTCTTGAAGGGAAGTCTACATTTGTGTGGTTATGTGTAGAGTGTGCACAGTAATGATTAATGAGGTTCATAATTGCACGCACAGATCACAGCATATTTATTTTGACAATGTATTATTTAGAATGCATATACTGTATTTGCATATGTAAATTGGATATTTATGAATAATATACGAGCATAAATAATGCTATAAGTATACACACTCTCACACACACATACACATGCCCACTCATACACATACACACACAGAATGTCACATGCTATCACGAAGCATCATAGCTATTCTTTAATATCTAGAAACATGATATGTTCCTAGCTTATTTCTTTGCAGTTGGCCAATGGCTATGCATACAATCTCAAGAATCATACTAGCTGTGTTCAGTCTCCAGCTCTGCTATATATTTTCTGTGTGATCCAATATCCATATGAAATATAACAAAGGCTTTCTCATGATATTCCTAAGGATTAAGTGACTTCTTAATGGATACATAGTTAGGTTATTCTCAATAAATTTTTTATCTGAGTTTTGCATTTCTGGGAGAAAAAATATTCCCTGGAGTATATGCTATGTAGATTATGATTCCTCTCTAATAGATCAACATGTGCTTTTTTATGATGGTTATTGTAGCTTATACACTTTTCTCTATGATCCTTTTATAATTTTTAATTAATAATATATAGCTTTTGGTGATATGGATTCTACCTGAGAGATGTTGCTTTCCAGAAACATATGTGGGTGCCTTACCAATACTTTCAATAGACCTTCAGTCTGTTGTGAAAAGGTAGGGTTGTGACAATTTCAAAATCTTTCTTGTGGTTTTCCCGCATCTTGTATTTCTCTGTTACAATTCTTTTCATACTTAAAAAATGGCAGCCCCCATCTCTTTCCATTAGATTTTCAACATCTAGGAGGTGCTTGGTACATAGTAGACTAATTAATGAATCCAAAATTCATCCTCAGTTCTCAACTATTTACTTACTTTCAGGGTCATATGAAAGTCTTCTGATTTTATTACAGACTGAAGTTACCTTTAACAACACATAAGAGACAAGCCCTTCCTTGGTATCAGAAGCTCATTGGTCCTAGACCTCTGAGGATACCAACTCTGGTTTCTCAAGCAATATAAAAGGATGTGGTATTTGAATATAACCATCACATATACTCCTACATATAGTGTAAATAATTTCTAGATTGTTCCCAATGTTTAATGTACTGTGAATGCTATGTAAATGCTTATTATGATTTGTTGTTTGAGAAAATGTCAAGAAAGCAATTCTATACAGTTGTATTTGTTTGTTACAGATGACTTTGTTCGAACATTTTCTATTCATGGTTGGTTGAATCCACAGATATAAAACCTGTAGCTATAGCAAGGTGGCTGCCCTAAATGGAATAATTCATTATTATATAGAATTCTTTTCTTCCTTTCCTTTGTGTTCTTAGAGATGTTATTTATTCTTTCTGTAAGATCTGATGCTATCTCTTCTTTTATTATAACCCTTACAAGACCTGTTCAGATATTGCCCAGCCTGCCTTTGTCACCTCCAGCCCATATTCCTACTCTTCTAAAAGTTACTCCCAGCTAGGTGTTTCATTGTTTGCCCATTTTATGTTTTGATATAGTTATTTTGTACCTGCTGGGTCTCTCCTTAGCTTAGGATTTTTGGTTCAGCTATGTATTCACCACAGAACATGTAAGTAGCAACAATTTGATGACTGTAAAGGTTTAATTCAGAATGTGCTCAGTGTGTGGTACTGAGTATCAGAGATGGGCTTGCCTCAAAAAAAGAGTGAAAATGATTTCTTTACTATTCTTCCTGGAGATATCTGTCAATGGATGATCTTCATGGTATTGCAAAAAAAATAAGTCTGTACACATAGTAGCTAATGTAATGCCTCATAGCTAGTGTCACTTTGAGATAGCATTTTCTCACTTTAAAGATTTTTTATTTGAAATTAGGAAAAATAGACCCATATTACCACATTGATATGACATTTGATGTCATGGGTGTATGGGGGTTTAGATTTTCTAAATCAAGTGCTTGGGCTGCAGAAGGCATCATGTCAAAGCAGATTCCGTTTATTCCCTATGCAAGTTCTCTTTGAATACAAATAAGATTACATTGTTGAGGCTCCCACCAGCACTCCGCTGCTCTTCTTGTAGCAGCTTTTATTACTCCTTGCGTGAGGTCATAGCACCCCTTGCCATGATGTGTAGTGGGTGCGAGCTTTGTCCACTGTGTGGTCCTACCTCAGAAATCTCTCTGCTACATGTTTTTTGATGTAATGGCAATATACTTTTCCTCCCCTATTTCCCATAAAAATACACAGATTTTAAGCTGTTCATTTTGTACCTTTGGTTTAGCTAAAACACATAGGATTATAATTACTACTTGTGTAAGGCATTTTCACTTTTGCAAAATACTTTCATAGCTAGTGTTCAATTTTGTGTCCTTCACAGGTCTCAGGCAAAGTACCAGAAACATTATAGAATATAAGAAAAAATGCTGAAACAAAACAAAAGCTGCATGATAAAACATGGAGTCCATTTTGTGTTGTTCAACTAGTACTGTATGAAAAAAATTAATGTTATGACCCTTTAATCCAGTTATTCGTGCTCTGGTGATCCCCAATCATAAAATTATTTTGTTACTACTTCATAACCACAATTTGAATATTATTATGAATCATAATGTAAATATACAATATGCAGAACATCTGATATGTGACTCCCAAAGGGATTGTGAACCACAGATTGAGAACCACTGATCTAGAGTTTAAGTGTCTTGCTCCAGATCACACAGTCAAAAGGCAACAGCAATAGGTTTTTATCAAATCATTAGCAACTTGGTCCTAACGCTACTCAGCCTATAAGGTAAAAAGCTTTTCAAACTCTAATGATCCTTGTGCTAATGATTCCCGTTGTCTTTTTTGGCAGAGGCATCCATCCTAAGCTATGACGGCAGTATGTACATGAAGGTCATCATGCCCATGGTGATGCACACGGAAGCAGAGGATGTGTCCTTCCGCTTCATGTCGCAACGAGCCTATGGGCTGCTGGT
>LOEQ01006654.1:46351-57289 GCA_001685075.1 Bramus lutescens | reverse complement strand
CTCTCTCTCTCTCTCTCTCTCTCACACACACACACACACACACACACAACCTGAGTTAGTCATGGATCCTAAATGTATTCCTAGAAACATGCTGTTCACACCTTGTCTATTTTAAACTGTGGCCAAATCTGGGACCCAAGCCTTCCAAAAGGACAGCTTTTGCCTTTCAGCATCTGTTAGCTCACCCTCCATCTAACTCCAACCATACTGAGACAAAGTGCCTGAAAGAGCCTCAATGGCATTAGAGCACCATTCTCTAAAAGGAGAGAATTGTTTGCTTCTTACCAAGCGATATGGTCTGTCACAAGTATGACTTTAGATTATCTAACTTTTTCTCAGCCTGACATAGGAAACTAAACATTAGTCCTTGTACTGTATACACACTTCATATTCAGGATTTGTCCAAGGGTTTTTTTTTACTCCACTTCTCCTAAATATTTTCTTCTGTCTTGTCACAAAAAGTCATTTCTTTGTGACAAGAAAGAAGAAAATTATCTCCAATCACAGTTTGCCTCCCCCAAACTAACTTTATTTTCTTACTATATTTTTCCCCTCAGGAAAGACCTCACTCTGTAGCCAAAGCAAGCCTGGAGTGGAGTTCTCTGTAGCTCAGGCTAGCCTCTTGGGTGCTTGAGTTTTAAGTTGTACCCCCTTAATAGAGCACACAAAAGATATTCAAGTTCATTCAAATGGCTAACACGTGAGAGCTCAAGGAGAGAAACCTAATATTTCCTTTTCTGATGTATTCTAACTTCTATATGCCAAGCAGGCTAGAATTTTCCTAAGGCTTTCTTTCCTAAAGGCAGGCATATGTGGCCCCAGCCAGTATACAAGATATCAGACACCAGGCAGCATCATCTAAAAAGTTACAAAGCTGGCTGTTGAACAACCAGTATTTGCTCCTTGTGCATTAAAAGAGGTAACGACAGTATTTAGCCATCAAAGTACATTCAAAGATTTCAAAGACTGCATTTTATTTCAATCGAACAAATTTTAGGAGATAAATTAGCAAAGCTTTTTTAATGTTTACTTTGCTAGACATGAAACTTCTGTAGGAAGTTAGTAGCAGAGCTGAGATTAGAACCCCTGTCTCTAAACCATTATGCGTTGTCTGTTGGCTCCACAGATCTATATTATGGCTCAGTGATGGGGCTGTCTTAATGGCAGTATTCATAACAGTCACCATTGAAACATTCACATAGGGGACCTCGCTTTGCCTTAGTGCTCAGTTTTAATTGAGTCACATCGCAGGAAAGCCACGGATAGAGATGACGCCTTAGATGTCCTCAGCGGTGGGGGTGCCTCCATCCATGCTCACGACTCTAAAGGCAGTGATGGGCATTCAGTTAATCACATTAACTCTTCCAGATTTGCTTTCTCTAGACATCCTGAACACTTTTGCATAATGGAAAACACATAAAGCTTTCAGAAGCATCCATGGCTTCCACACTCTTGCAAAAACCCACCAGTACATAAAGCAATCACTTCTCCTACTTCACTGTTATGAGGCAAAGGAGCTAAACCAAACAGGTAGCACACATATGAACACATACCCAAATGCACTCAAGTATACTTTTTCATTCAGAGAGCGCACCCCGGCTGCTATAGAAGATAGACATACACAGAGGACATGACCTTCTCCAACTCATTTTTCATTAAAAACATGCATGCCCTCACCAACAAGAATGTTGCATAAGAGCTCGTCAAGAAGATACTAGAGATGATTTTTCCCCATAAAGTACTTACTTATTCTTTCGGTAAAATAAAACAATTCAGTGTGTCTTCACGTAAACATATTATCCGTCTTCCCCGGATGCCCCCAGTTCTCACACTGATTTAAAGGTACAATGTAGACCTCATGGAGATATATGTATGTCCAGGAAATCTAAGCCAACTGAAATACCTCTCCTTATACCAGACTCCTGTCTAATGATAAATCCTGAGCTTCGCACAACAGAAGAGAAAACTTTTGTTTACAGTCCTTGGGTTGGTGGCTTTAGGTCCACACCTCTTTCTCCTAAGCATGTCTCCCCATACTCCTGTTTCCCCTCCCTTGGTAAGTCAGGAAGAGGTATTTCTCCAACTTTGGGTAAGGTTAGATGCAACCGATAGCTCAAGCCCTACCTTTCCTTCCTGCCTGCCCTGCCTCCCCAGCCCTCCTAGGGGCATGACCTCCTCTGTCTGGTGATCGTACCAATTGCTCCAGGGCTGTTTGCTCCCACTTTTCTGTTGCGGTTGACGACACATGACAAACCTAACCGCACGAAACCAAACCCAGATTTTTTCTCAAGAGATGTTCTTCTGGGGAACAACACCAAAAAACTACCTGCCCCCATCATCAAGATGACTGGATGTTATAAGTTGCTCCTAACTGCATTGAGCATAGTTCTGTTCTACTGGGCTGGGTGCCAGTAGATCCTATTTCACTTGTTCATTTAAAATAGCGCACTTTAGGGGAATCCACATGGTGGTGTTATGCTGTACTAGTCCTCTGAAAACTATTGGGTGAACCTTGAGGAGCAGAAGAATGGTTTATATACTGCTGTTTCCCAGTAGCTTGCTTTCTTTTCTTATTATTGAATTTGACCTTTCAATTTCCTACTTTATATGAATATTGATTGGAATTTCCACCATCATGATCCAATCCTGGGTTCAGCTGGGCAATTTGGTAACAGTTCCCATGCCATTACTCCAGCCATTACTACCCATTTTCCTACTGACACTTATGGACTCAGGAATTCCCATGGGGCCAGACAATAATGAATGAAGCATTTGCTTCTCTGACCTCTGGCACAGAATACCCAGTGTGGGCGTCAATAGCAATTAGGCAATTCTTTCCCATGTTTCCCATGTAAGAGAGAAAACCCAAACCAAAGGATTTCCCTCTTGTGATGCAGAATCACAGGGTAAAATAGGCAGGATGTCAAAGATACCCACGACCTCCTCCACACGTACCTGCCCTGCCTTCTCCCTGAATGCTGTAGACACTTCATTCCGTCTGGGCATTTGGGCAGGAAGACAGAGATAGGCTTCGTGAATGGGTTGGTCTGGGAGCCTTTGAACCAATAACAATCAGGAAAGCCAATCAATTGTGATAACATCCTAGGGTTTTTTTGTACCCTACACCTGATTGACCCCACCTCTCTAAAATCTGTGATGGGTGTTGGTGCGGTTAGCTGTTTGCAAGTGGCCATTTTATGACAGGAAATGACCAGGTGGTATTAACCCTTTCCTTATGTCCAAGGGTGACGGCAACTGTGCCTATACAAATTTCTATAGTATCCAGGGCCCAACCAAAAGTGAGGGAGGAGGGGGTTGGATTTTAGAAGAAGAGAAAGGGTTAAATACTACCCTGTGAAACTTCAAAGACATTTTTTTAAAAAAATGATACATTGTGTCAGAATGGTGATTATATTTGGAACTCTAATGCAAAATTCTTCTCAATTCACTCAAAGATCATTTAAGGACATAAATTATAGGGGATATAACCTGTATTTGGTGGGAAATTTTTTTCTAATTTTATAACTTTAACAAATTAGCATCTCAAAATCCCGATGTGAAATAATTCATACAAATGAATAAATAGGTTTTTTAAAAAAAGACCACCACCACCAACAAAAAGTCTTGATGTCATTGTGGATATATATGTATACCAGTATATATCTCTATACATATGTGTATATATATATGTGTGTGTGTGTATATATATATGTATCTAACTTTACTAATTAATATACTGTACATATACACCCACCCGTAATCTTGTACATATTGTATATGTATATATATATAAAATGGCCACATTTCTTGCGTGTGTCTGTCCCCGGAAGGGTGGACTGATTGTTTTTGGATGTCTGCAGCTGTTACCTTGAAGGATGCAATTTCATCTTTCATTTATTTTTCCCCATCTAGACTGTATCAGGATAAACTGTAACTCCAGTAAGTTTTTCCTCAAGTTTCATTTTGTTCTTTAAAAAAAAAAAGCAAAGAAAAACTGACTTTATTTTGTTTACTGTTTTATGAGCTATTTTTTTGTTTGAATTGGTTTATTTTTTTGATGAGTTGTGAGGGGAGTCAGAGGTGACAAGTCAGAGGGTTGGGGTGGTAGTCCTTGCAAGGACTCTGTTTGGCTAGGGCTGTGGTCTCTGAGTGGGGCAGATCCTCCCTTCTCTCCTTGCCTTGCATTTGTTCTACAAGCAGGAAAGGAGAAAAGGACTGTGGATTCATCTCTTGAGAGTGAACTGAAATTATGGTATTGTATTTATTGTCTCCAGGAAGCTAACCTCTGGGGTAAACAGAAAGCTTTAGTTTAGAGCAACCAGCATGCACTTCTCCACTATCCAAAATAGTAGGTGACAAAGGCAAAGTTCATGACATAGAGGTGGCTGCCAACTCTGACATTTCTTCCCTGGCTTTTATCAGGGGATTTGAGAGGGGTGGGCAAAAGCCTGGTTTTGGAGATGACACAGCATTTTAACCAAAAAGACTCACTATGGTTCCTCCAAAGGAGGATTGCAATTCACCATTTTTCCCATTGCCCATTCAAGCATCCAGCTCTTGAAGAAAGATCCTAAGGACAAACATGATGAAAAAAATCTCATCATCTTTCTTCCTCTGTCTTAAAGTGAACATCAATTATAGGTGAGGATGAAGGAAAAAAGAAAGATGGAAACAGAAAGGGTAGTTTATAATGATTAAAGGAGAAAAGGGGGAAATGTTTATTGAGTGCTCTTGTGTCTTATATCAGCTTGGCTAATTAATGTTCACTGTTATAACAAAGCATCCTGAAATTTCATTGACTCAAAACAAAGGAAGGATTTCTTTCTGATTCAGAAGTCTAGTGCCAGCTGAATGGCTCTCGCAGGCCACTCTCTCCAAAGACATAGTTCAAGATCATAGACTTCTTCTATGAATGCACCAAACTTCTTGGAGATCTTCAGTTCTGCATCCACAGCAAGGAGAAATCTTGAGTAGTTAAACAATATCCTTCATCGCTTTGCGTGGGAGTAGCCGGCATCACTTCTGCATACATGTCTTTGCCGGATATGACTCCATTCTGCATGTAAAAAATGTAGGAAATGTAGTCTTGGGAGCATTCAGGAAGAGCATTTCAATCATTCAAACATCCTAGGACAGAGAAGTCATGGTGGTATCTGGGTTCTGGCTTTTTCATTACTGGAGTCTTCCTGGAGGAATGCAAGAAAGGACAGCAAACTAACTTGTATCTTTTGTTGACTTGCTATTCCTATCGTGCATGAATTATACAGATACTGGATTAGCCTTCTTTTTTATATGTAGTATCAGGATGACATTAATAAAGCATAGTTCTACACATTTTAGGAACATGTTCTTTATAACAAGGAAAAGCAAGAAATATGTGTATATAAACAAAATACTACATAGAAAGTTTTCTACATGTCTTGGCATTGCTTTAACTTATTTTAAGCAATGTCCTATTTTGCTTTATTAAAATATTTCTAATTAGGCAGAAATTTCTCATGATATTTAGATGGCTAAAAGCCTAATTAAGACATCCTTTGTTTCCAAAACCTGGAGTTTTAGAAATTTGTGGCATTTTAAACAGCATTTAGGGATATAATTTCTATCCCCTAAAAGTCACTGATCATAAGCCTACAGTTCAATCTCATTAATTCAGTGTATAAATTTGTACAGACAACACCTGGGTCACATTATGAACATTGACATCACTCACCAGATTCCTCACTTTTCCACCTGCATTTATTTAATCCCCTCTCCTACCCTTAGTCCCAGACAACTGCTGATAAACATGTTTTCTGCAAGGTCTTCTTTTTTAATATATAAAATACATTTCATATATTAGGTAGAATCTAATTTGTAGCCTCTTGAATCACTTTCACACTGACTTACAGTAAAATAATAAAAAGACAGAAACTGAGCACGAGGTTAGAAAGACTCACATCAAGAGTATGTTGGCTTCTGAGATTACTTGGAGAGAAGTGGAAGTTATCTGATCAAGATACCAACAGGTGTTCTTCAGTTTGAGCCCCATTTGTTCATGGAGCCGATTTCATATATTCCATATGACCAATCCTGGATGGTACCTGAGATAAATTATCTTCAATGGGGAAAAAACCTGGTAGAATGTTTTCTATTCTGAATATAGAGAACAACATTGAGAGGAAAACATTGTAGCAAGTGTGTGTTTTCCACCCACCTTGTCTCAGAGTTGAGAGTATAACTGGTCTTGGTTGAATGACTGGGTGGGTCACATTTGATTTGAGCTCTTACTTCTCAGTTCTCATAATAATCATTTAAGAGGCTGACAGTTGACATCACAGAGCCCATCAGAATAGTAGTATACTGTCCAGTGATTGAGCCATAGTTGTGTTTTTTAAAAGTGTTTCTTTAAACAAATCTAGGAACTTTAGTGTGAAAGTATGCAGACATACACCCATAGTAATGTGGAGTCACAAAGTGAATGTGATACATTTTCCCAAAGTAGATTTTAGTTCTGAATTGTTGTTATGGCTGAAATTGGAACTGAAATGATGCATTATGCAGAAGACTGTAATAAGCATAGATGTTTAAGGGATAAAATAATAACTCAAAGTCATTTTCTTTGTATGGCTTATCTTCTCTAATCCATCTTTGGTATTGTTGGCACATGGATGAAAGATCTTGAGAACACTATGCAACTAAATTTGGAGGTAAAACATGTACAAATGATTAGAATGTCTAATCCCCCCTTCTTGTTGATTCCATGTCAGAATTCACAGCTTAATCTCATTTGAGATTTGCATTTGTTTCTTTAATAGGGATATGGGTTCTTGCTGCTTCTTACCTGATTGTCAACTAGAATCTCATTGTATAGAAATCCCATTGTCTTGTTGCCTGGGATTGGCAGGGAGGAGGCTTTTCTCCTAAGCCTCAGCTTTGTCTCCTGCTGCCATCTCAGTGGAAGGTACAGTGTCATCACTCAAGCTTTGAAGCCATCTCTGGTGATTTTCCCATACAGAAGACATAGTAGATTGAGTGGATCAAGTTTCAGTACACATCCAGAAACATTTCAAATGTCTCTTTTATAGGATGTTGGTTCTCTGAAAAGTTGCTCAGAGAAGATACCGGATGCTATCTGCTGTGTATTTCCTGCTTATCTGCTGCAAGAGATTCTGGGAAAGGGTTAGTTTTAAGGGATTGTGTGACATTCTTAAGGAAAGGAAAATATGAAAACAGAGACAGACGAAGGGAGTCTTGAGGCAGAGATGGAATTTTCTTCTGTCCAGCTTCCCTTTAGCCCTCCTGTAAGTGACCACACCCTGCTCCATGGTGGGAGATTCTTAGCAGGAAGAAGCGATGAGTTTCTACTCCTATTCTTTCATCAACACTGTGTCTCTCCTGTTGGTATCTATGATAGTTTTATCATCATTTATTCTTAATCTTACTGCCTCTGCCTTCCAATTCCTTCTAGGGGAGCTCATCACAGATTCCTCCCTTGTTACTATCACCCAACATATCAGAGTGTACACGACAAGATCTTTAGTTAAATTGAGGTCATCCCTGGATTAGATTCATCTGCCAAAATGTTCTTAAAGATATTTGATAAAGAAGGTTACAGCTTAGAACTTACTTTACAAATGCAAAGGAACAACAGAGTTGGCATTCATCATGGGGAACTGAACTCCAGGCTGGCCTGGGAGTCGGTTAACAAAACCAGGCCAGCTGGCTATATGGAAAATTCTGGAGGAAATCGCCTATTGCTTTTGTTCCAGCTGTATGAGGTGGGCCACAACCACTGACACATTCCCTTCTCAAAACAGGTAAGATATTCTCATTGATTGGAATGTTTGCTGGTGTGAAAGAATGGAAGGTGGTTTGCTAACCTTTACATTAAGTGATTATGGTAGGGCCCTCACTCTCCTTACTCAAGTCCTGTGACATATGAATGAATGCTAGACACATATGCTCACTAAGAGTGGCCATAGTGTAACTGAATCTAGTGAATATATGTTGACAAATATTAATTTGCTTTTTGCTTTCTCACCCTGAACCTCCACTCACAGGTTGCCTGCCCTATTCTGTGGCTCATGGGAACTTTCAGCTTGTGCTTTATTACTGAGGCAGTTGTAGAAACCCCAGTCTCAATCACTAATTACTTTGTCTTTGAAGTCTTTGTAATTTTTCTTTAAAAGTCCCATGTTTTTCTTTGACTTAACTAGAAGACCATAAACAATATGGATGTTTGAACACCCAGGTGCCACTGGGGAACTTTTCTGAGCTTGTCTGCTTTTCATGCAGATGACATCAGCAGGGGGCATACACTGTCAGAGATTTGTTGGCCTTGCCATAAGGATGCATCCTTTTACATCTTGACTCTGAACAGGTTTACTGGAGAGTTCCTCTCATTCTTCTATCAGCTTTTTTTTATTATCTGCCTGGACTTTTACCTTAGTTCCCTGCCTTCATTCTCTAAACCTACGCCACTTATAGTTTTGACAAAGTCAACAGTATGCGAGTATTTTTGGATTAATTTAAGCATAGTTTGGCAGGGTGCATTATATTAGATCAGATACTGGTCTTTTCCTGCCCTCCTGTTACTTCCTCCATACTGCCTTGCTTCTCATTTCCGCTCTATCTCCCGACTTCTCTCCTCTCCATACAGTAATACCAGAATAGGAGATTTTATCCTATGACCTGACCTTCCTGAGACTCACAGAATGTTTTATTTCACTCCTCTGTTCAACTCAGAAATGCCTTTCACACAGTCTCCTGGCGGCTGATTCTTCGCTCTTAAGTCCGTTTTGGAAGGAAATTTTAAAACTGTCTTTGGCTCATTCCCTTCAATGATAGCCACTTAACTTAGAGCTTTTGTGGACTGGGAAATCACAGAGTAAGGTCCCATGCATAATGATGCTTTATTGATCTGTCTTTGAGCATGGTACCTGAAAGTTTCCATTTTTATACTAAACGACCAAAACTTTTCTTTATAAATCAAATTGGTGTTAATTTTAAATACTTAAGGACATATATGGAATAAAATACATTGACAATAAAAAAAATCTCCCTTTTGATGTTGGATCCTCGCCACCCATGCCATTTCTCAAAGGCAGTGTGAATTATTCTTCTTGCACAATAATAATTATTATTCTCGCATAGTAAATCTGTAACATATACTTATTGTAATTGTCACTCTTCCTACTTCTTTTTTATTCAACCATTAACATATTCTTCCACATATTTTTTCAAATCTCATAAATTTTCTTCGGGATTATGGGTGGTTAACATTGATTATCGGTGTAATTTGACAGGATCTAGAGTCACCTAGAAGACACACTTCGGGGTGTGTCTGTGATGAAATTTTAGGACCGGATTAATTGAGGAGAGGATATCTACCCATATAGTAGGCAGCACCATTCCACAGAGTGGAGTACCAGGTGAAATTAAAGGAGGAATTGAGCTGAGCACCAGCATCCCTCTCTTTGTGCCTGCTGATTGTGGACACAATACAATCAGCTGCCCTCACTTCATTCCTCCCCTGCAGTAATGGAATAGAAACCCTCCAGTTTGTGCATTGCTTTTATCAGACATTTTTATCACAGCAATGAGAAAATAACTAAAACAGGAAATAATTCACAGAAGAATATTAAAGTCTTATTTATTCTTTTGACTGTTCATGTAACACAACATTTGAGAAGATAGAATATTTTATAATATTCTGTTTGAAAACTGTTGTACCCTAATAATTAATTAAGTTGATAATTTTTCACTCATTTACTATTACAAAAAGGTAAGAAAATGCATTTTTCCCCCTTAGTCTTTGTTTGAGTCAACTCTCTTGAGTAAATCTACCCAAGTGGGATTGCTAGGTCAGAGCATCAGTGCACTTTAAATGTCGACAGGCACTCCAACAGGGTTGGGACAAACACATAATTAACTGGAATGTGAATGCCTATTTCTCCTTATCTTTGCATAATCTCTATAATATAAAACTTTTTACACATGATTTTCAAATAAATAGATTTTTCAAAATGTGACTGCCACACACTAGAATGGCAGCTTATTGCTACCTATAGATACTTTCCTACATTCTTTCACTTCTCCAAGTATACAAAGAGATCATTTATAGTTTTAGCAACCACTGTTACCCAAAATATTTTAATACAACTCTGTTAATGAAAATATTACAGAACAGCATCAATGTGTCATAGCAATTTTGTCTTATTTTTTCTATATTAATGTTGACTTTTGTTAGAATGTCAACAGAGAGAGGCAACTTAATGTAAGGACATGCCTAGAGTCACATAGCTGAGATCAGTAGTTGCCTTTTTTCGTTAATGATCTATCTAAGCATCTTTGGAGGAATCTCTTTAAGTCCCAATTTTCTCATTTCTAAACTGGAAATGTCACAATACTTTTCCAAGTGAGAACAGGTGACATAGAGCTAACATGCTAAAGAAATGATGGTGATGCAGATGATGGATGCTACCACAGCATCTCTACTGAAAAGATGTTCTTTTTGGAACTTCACATGCTTAGAACTGGATAGAAATTGGTTGCAAAGTCATATTGGTTAGTTGCTCAGTAGATATCCATGCGATGAGCATTCTTACTTTCTCCAACCAATTACTTTTTCCAAAGGCAATCTCTTCCAGACCCATCAGAGTTACCATTGCACTTAACATTAACGATAAAGTGCTGAGTAACTTTGGATGAGCCCACTTTAGGCCATGTTGAGATTCGTTCTGCACTGTATCACTGCATACGTGTCAAACAAATGCTTGCTATTCAATCAGAACAAATGGAAATGTTTGAATTCACAAATATGCATTTGTTTGGGGAACCTTGATATTGTATATTATTAGTGATATCATTATATTACTAGTAATAAAGTTTAATAGTGTTCTTTTATTTATTTATTTTTTAAATTTATTTTTTATTATTATTAAAATTTCCACCTCC